>PVKC010000844.1:0-58145 GCA_004027635.1 Crocidura indochinensis | reverse complement strand
TGCTGTGCTCAGGGATTACTCCTGGAAAGTCTCAGGAATTCATTGTGAGTCAGCTTTGTTAAGGTAAGTACCTTAAGCCTTAAAAACATCAAATTTCAGAGAGAAATTTCCTTAAAAGAGTGAACTGAAAGATAACTTAATGATTCTGAACATTTAAAAGAGAAAGGATCATTGAAGAGAAAATAAGGACTGACTAATTAATACATGGTAAACTAAGCAAATAAAGAAGTAAGAACTGATTTGATAAAGAGGAAAACATATTGCTTACTGTGACTGTGTGGGAGAGCAATCTTACAATCCTGGATTTTTGATGTGAGCCATCCTCACTGGTGTAAGGTGGTATCTCATGGTTGTCTTGATTTGGATCTCCCTGATAATGAGTGAAGGTGAGCATGTTTTCATGTTTGTTGGCCATCCTTCTGTCTTCCTCAGAGAAGTGTCTATTCATTTCCTCCCCCATTTTTATGGCTTTATTTGGTTTGGGGGAACTCAGCTTTCTGAGTGCTTTGTATGTTCTAGATAACAGCACTTTATCTGATATGTCAAGTGAAAAGATATTTTCCCAGTTAGTTAACTGTCTTCTTGTGTTAAGTAGGGTTTCTTTCGCCATTCAGAAGCTTTTTAGTTTATGTAGTCCCATTAGTTTATGTTTGATGCTAAAGTTCTTGCCATTCGTGTTCCATGCTCGAAGACCTTTTTGATGTATAGGTCTTCGAGTATTCTGCCTATTTTATTCTCAATAAACTTTATAGATTTGGATCTGATTTCAAGGTCTTTGATCCATTTTGAGTTGACTTTTGTATAAGGGATGAGGTATGGGTCAATTTTAACTTTCGTACATGTGGTTTTCCAGTTGTACCAACACCATTTGTTGAATAGACTTTCTTTGTTCCATTTCAAGTTCTTGCCTCTTTTATCAAATATTAGTTGGCTGTATATCTGGGGGTTTATGTTGGGAATTCTGTTCTGACCCACTGGTCTGAGGTCCTGTCTCTGTACCAGTACCATGCTGTTTTGATCACTATGGCTTTATAGTATAGTTTTAAGTTAGGTAAGGAGATGCCACCCAGCTTCTTGTTTTTCAGTATGTGTTTGGCTATCCTGGGTCTTTTGTGGTTCCAGATAAACTTTGTGATTGATTGTTCTAATTCTTTAAAGAATGATGTCTGAATTTGGATAGAGATTGCATTAAATCTATATAGTAGTTTGGGTAGGATAATCATTTTGACTATATTAATTCTACCTATCCATGAGCATGGGATGTTCTTCCATTTCTTTAGGTCCTCTTCAATTTCTTTCTGGAGTGTTTTGTAATTTCCCTGGTATAGGTCTTTCACTTCCCTTGTAAGGTTAATTCCTAGGTACCTGATATTTTTGATACTATTTTAAATGGAATTGTATTTTTAATCTCTCTCTCCTCGACTTCATTGTTTCTGTCTTTTGTGTATTGACTTTGTATCCAGCCACTTTGCTGTATTGGTTGTTTCTAGGAGTTTTACTGTGGACTCTTTAGGGTTTTCCATGTATATCATCATATCGTCTGCAAATAGAGATAATTTGAATTCCTCTTTACCAATTTGGATTCCTTTGATTCCATTCTCTTGTCGGATTGTTATTGCTAGGACTTCTAAGGTTATAATGAATAAGTGTGGAGAGAGTGAACAACCTTGCCTAGTTCCTTACCTTAGAGGGAATGCTTCTAGCTTCTCGCCATTAAGTATAATGTTGGCTGTAGGCTTTTCATAGATAGCTGTAACTATCTTGAGGAAGGTTCCTTCTAACCCTATTATGCTGAGTGTCTTTAACATGAAAGGGTGTTGGATTTTGTCAAATGCTTTCTCTGCATCGCTTGATATGATCATGTGGTTTTTGTCTTTCTTGTTGATGTGATGTATAATGTTGATTGACTTGCATATGTTGAACCAACCTTGCATTCCTGGTATAAAACCCACTTGGTCATGGTGTATGACCTTTTTGATGAAGTGCTGGATTCGGTTTGCTAAGATTTTGTTGAGTATCTTTGCATCTATGTTCATTAGTGAGATTGGTCTGTAGTTTTCTTTCTTGGTGGTGTCTTTGCCATCTTTGGGGATGATTGTGATATTCACCTCATAGAAGGAGTTGGGGAGGATTCCTGTTTTTTCTATGGTTTGGAAGAGCCTATGGAAGAGTGGTAGTAGGTCTTCTCGAAATGTTTGATAGAATTCACCTGTAAATCCATCTGGGCCTGAACTTTTGTTCTTAGGGAGTTTCTTAATTATATCTTCAATTTCTATTGAGGTGATTGGTCTATTTAGGCTTTCTAGTTCTTCTTTTTCTAGTCTCGGAAGATGGTATTTTTCCAAGAATCTGTCGATTTCTATTGGGTTCTCTAGCCTAGCTGAGTATTGTTGTTCATAATATGATCTCATGATATGTTGTATTTCTTGGGGTTCTGTTGTAATCTCTCCACTTTCATTTGTGATCCTACTGATTTGGGTGTTTTCCCTCTTTTTTTTTGGTGAGTTTTGCCAGTGGTTTTTCTTTCTTGTTTTTTTTTTTTTTTTTTTGAAAAACCAACTCCTGGTCTCATTGATTTCTTTTGTATTGTTTTCTTAGTTTCTATGTTGTTTAATTCTGCTCTGGTTTTTATTATTTCTTGCCTTCTGGTTGAGGTTGGATTTCTCTGCTGCTGTTGCTCCAGTTCCTTGAGGTGGGCATTTAAGTTGTTGACTTTGTCATTTTCCTGTTTCTTGATATAGGCATGCATTGCTATGAGTTTCCCCCTAATTACTGCTTTTGCTGTGTCCCACAAATTTTGGCAAGTTGTCTCTTCATTATCATTTGTCTCAAGGAAATTTTTTATTTCTTCCTTGAGTTGTTCTTTGATCCAGCTGTTGTTGAGCAGCATGTTGTTCAATCTCCAGGTATTAGTTTTTTTCCATTGCTTCTTGAAGTCAATTTTGACCTCTGTTGCATAGTGATCTTGTATGGTACTTCTAATGATCCTTACATTTGTGGTCTTATATAGGTTGGCTTTGTATCCTGAACACGGTCTATTCTGGAGAAGGATCCATGTTTGATTGAGAAGAATGTGTATTCTGTTTTCTGGGGATGGAGCGTTCTATATAAGTCTATTAGCCCTAGATCTTCTAATTTTTCATTTAGAGCTCTTATTTCTTTGCTATTTTTCTGTTTGGTGGATCTGTCCAGTTGTAATAGTATAGTATTGAGGTCCCCTACTATTATCACATTTCCCTTCATGTGTTTCTCCAGGTATGTGAGCAGTTGCTTCACATATTTTCCTGGCTCTACATTAGGTGCATAAATATTGACCAGGGTTAGTATTTCTTGATCTATTGTTCCCCTGATCAATAAGTAGTCACCCTTTTTGTCTCTGACCACTTTCTTGAGGTTGAATGCAATTTGGTCTGATATAAGAATGGCTGTCCCTGCTCTTTTTTGTTTTCCATTGGCCTGAACAATTGTTTTCCATCCTTTTATTCTAAGCCTGTGCTTATCCTGTACTTGTAGGTGTGTTTCTTGCAGACAGCAGAAGTCTGGTTTATTTTTCCTAACCCAGTTCTCTACTATGTGTCTTTTAATTGGAGAGTTTAGTCCATTAACATTTAGGGAGATTATTGAGAGAGAGAACTGTTGTGCAGTTGTGTTGTGTGTGGGGTTGTTGTTACAACCGGGATTTGGATTGTGTAATTCATCTCTGAGTAGGTCGGTTAGGATCGGCTTTGTTTGCATAAATAGCTCAAGTTCATTCTTGTTTGAGAATGTTTTTAGTCTGCCCTCCCATATGAATGATAGTTTTGCTGGGTATTGGACCCTAGGTTAGAAATTTCCTTCATTCAGTCATTTATATATGTTATTCCACTGTCTTCTTGCTTGAATTATTTCAAATGGGAGATCTGGTTTGAATCCTATATCCCTTCCTTTGTACTTGAGGTGTTTTTTCTCCCTTATTGCTTTAAGGAGTTCATCTTTCTCTTTGTTTTTTCCCATTTGGATTACTATATGTCTTGGTGTTGGTTTATTAGGCTCTATTTTATTAAGGACTCTCTTCACTTCCTGGATTTGCACTGAAGTTTCTTTCCAGAGGGTGGGAAAGTTCTCTGCTAATAATTCCTTGACTATTTGTTCTTCCTCTTTCCCTATTTCCTCCCCTTCTGGTATACCCACAATTCTTAGGTTGTTTCTTTTGTCCTTATTCATTAGATACTGGACTTTTCCTTCCAGTGCTTTGCCTTTTATTTCTTTGTTGGCTTCTTGATCATTTTTTTCCCAGTTTTCCTTCGAGATCTTCGATGTGCTTCTCCAGCTCTGTGTTTCTGCTTGTAAGGCTTGTTACTTTGTCATTTAAATCCTTCAATTCTTTTTGAATGGAATCTCTCATGTTCTATAACAGTTCTTCTGCAATTTGGCTGATTTGTTCATCCATAGATTTCTTATACTCGGTAGCCAGCGTTTCTTTTATTTGCTTTATGCATTCTTGCATTTCCGTCCTCATGGCTTCTTTTAGGTCTTCTTCCCATGGGTTTGTGCGTGTTGGTGGAGTTGGAAACTTTCTAGGGTTAGTTTCCATATCTCCAGATGATAGGGATCTCTTTGATTTACCCATTTTTCTTTGCATTTATTGGTGTGGTTGGAGTGCTGTGCCTTCTAAATTCAGTCTACTTTGGTCCCCTGTGGCGTGGGTATGGGTTCCCTCCCTGAGGGTGTTTCTAGAGGGGGCTGTTGGGTGAACTCCTGGGGTTTGGTTCCTCCTGTGCTCTTTATGTGGCCTGATCCTTGCTTTTCCCTTTTGTTGTCAGCTAGTGCAGTTCCGCTCCTGGCCACAGTGATTGCCGGCATTGCTGAGCCTAACTCTCTGCCCTCTCTCCTCTGTCTGGGAATCAATGGAGCCCCGCCCCCTCTGAGCCTCCATAGAAGAAATTCCCCTCTCCTCTCCCACACTCTGCTGCGCCAATGCGGGTTCATGTGGGTGCAGGGGGCTCACCCGATCCGCTCTCCACTGGGGTCTGGGCACTTCTGGGTCGGTGCCCTGGGTGCCTGTGCTGCCGCGGGTCTGGGGGGGTCTACGTGGGGGCAGGGAGCTCACCCATCTACTCTCCTGACCCAGGTGTATTCTTATATACCCCATTAGAGTAGAAAGTTTTAGTTTAGGGATTAGCAAACTTTTCCTATTAAGTTTCAAATAGTAAATATGTTTTTTGTTTTTCCAGTCCTAATTCTACTATGAGTGGCAACTATTAGATTCTTCCATTGTCATGCTGAGGCAAAAACTATTTCAATGACAGTATCTATAAGGAAAATATGGCATATCCACAAACAGGAATATTGCTAAGCCATTGAGAAGAAAATGCTGATATATTATATAATATGAATGCACACAGAATTTTTATTCAATTAAATTAGACAAAGAAAGAAAATTATTTGATTTTTATATTGTACCCAGCATAGTCAGATTCATGGAGACAGAAAGCAGAATGATGATTTCAGGGACTGCAAAGAGCAGTTTTTTTAATAGTGTCTATTTCATGAGATAAACATTTTCTCACAATTGGTTGCACAATAAAAGGATCCTATGTAGTATCACTTAACTTTATATTAAAAATGACAAGAAGAGACTAAAATAGAATGAATTGACTGTTTTGAATCTTGAATATCTTTTTTGTTTTGTTTTGGTTTGTTTTGTTTTTTTGAGCTGGCATCGCTCAGGGGTTATTCCTGGCTCTACGCTCAGAAATTGCTCCCAGCAGGTTCGGGGGACCATATGGGGTGCCAGGATTCGAACTATCGTCCTTCTGCATGCAAGTCAAACGCCTTATTGCTGTGCTATCTCTCCAACCCCTTGAATATCTTTAATAGCAGCAGTATAAGTGAATTGAATATTTTGAAAATACGAAGCCCTAGGTTTAATCTTGAGAACCAGGCACACAAAGATGCTTAGATTGGTAAATTATAAATTTTTGCTATAAATATAAGAGAAAATTCAAATTTTTAGAAGTTTTGACTAAAGGTTATATACCTTTGAAATACATTCACAGTAACTTTACATATCTATAACATTAGAATATTTGTGTTGTGCTGTTAGAAAGAAATAAAAGCAATGAGTAACTTTATAAAGAAAATTCTTTTTTGTTTTTTGTTTGTTTGTTTGTTTTGTTTTTGGGTCACACCTGGCAGTGTTCAAGAGTTCCTCCTGGATCTACACTCAGAAATTGCTCCTGTCAGGCTCTGGGGACTATATGGGATGCCAGGATTCAAATCACTGACCTTCTGCATGCAAGGAAAACACCCTGCCTCCATGCTATCTCTCTGGCCCCATAAAGAAAATTCTTGAATCGTCATCAAATGCCTTATAAGTGGCTGCCGATGTCCTGACCTACTACTGCAGGTTTTGGTATAAACCCCACCTATAAGTGTCTGCAGAAGTCACATGATCAGAAAGCAGGACCCACCAAAGAAGAGTGGAGCCAGAGGAGCCAGCTTTGTTCCACAGTTGCGCAAATCTCCTAGTCAATGAACCCTAGAACAACACGCAGAAAACAATGCAGTTCATGTGTAATTAAGGGGAAAGAACACAGGCCAACGTCATACATAGAGAATGAAGATGGCAATTCTGATGACCCAAAATGGGCCTCTCAGATAAGGAGTTTAGAGAAGAAATATGTTCATGGAAAACTCAAAGAAAGCAGACTAAGCTGAACAAACCACAAATAAGAATCAAAATGATATAAACATAGAAATCAGAAAACTCCAAACTGAAATAACAGGACTGAAAAATGTGGTAGACAAAACCTCACTGGAAAGCCTCTCCAACAGAGTAAAAACAGCTGAGGAAAGAATCAGTGAGCTGGAAGATGGGATACATAACAACTTAACATAAAAAAAGAGATTGGAAAAGAACCTTAAAACAAATGATCAGACAATGGGAAAAAATCCTCAAAACAGATAAAAATAGAAGTCTTTTATAAACTCAACAGAAACAATATAAGAATCATTGGAGTCCCAGAGACCCAGGAAGAATCAAGTCAAGGAAATAATTGTCGAGAAACTCCCAAAGCTAAAACGTGTATGCAACCAAATTCTGCATGTCTGAAGAGTATAGGCTAAAAGGAATCCAAAGTAAAACATCCCAAGATACATCCTAGCCTCAATGACGAATACCACAGATAGGGATAGAATACTGAAAGCAGCAAGATCAAAAAGAGAATTTACATTCAAAGGAGCATCCTTAATATTAGCACAGAATCTGTCACAAGTAACCCTCAAAGGAAGAAGGCAGTGGTGGGATATAGTGACAAAACTCAATAAAATGAATACTTTGACTAGAATACTGTACCCAGCCAGACTCACTTTCAGGTTTAAAAAAAGTATATATAGGCTCATGGATTAACAAAAGCTCAGAAACTTTATATACTCAAAACCAATCTTAAAAGAAAAACTTAAAGGTTTACATTTAGACAAGACAGACCAAAAGACACAACAAACTTCTACACAAAGATGACACTAACTCCCATGATAATTATCTCTCTCAACGTTAATGGACTAAATGCACCAGTTAAGAGGCACAGAATAGCAAAATGAATCAAAAAGATGAATCTAACATCCTGCTGCCTACATGAAACAAACCAGAATAGTCATAGCAAACATAGACTCAAAATCAAAGGGTGGAGAAAAATCATCCAAGCAAAGAAGGCCTGTATAAAGCTGGAGTGGCCATATTAATATTAGATGACACAAACTTTAGACTTAGAAAAGTTATAAGGGACAAAGATGGGCATTTCATAATAATCAAGGAATATGTACAATAGGAAGAATTCACACTTCTAAATATATACATACTCAATGAGGTATCAGGAAAATATTTAATACAATTGTTAACAAATCTGAAAGTAGATATCAATAGCAATAAAATAATATTGAGAAACCTCAACACCACCCTGTCACTTTTTAATAGTTCAACCAGGATGAAAACTAACAAAAATATACTTGCTCTGAAAAGAGAAATGGAAGAAAGCGGGCTAGTATATATAGGGCTCTCCACACCCAGAAAACTGGGTTTACATTCTTTTCCAATGCACATGGGTAATTCTTCACGATAAATCACATGCTGGCTCATAAAACATACCTCTATAAAATAAAGAGGATAGAAATTGCACAAACTACCTTCTCAGATCCACAATGCACTGAAATTAGAAGTGAACTACAAACAAATAAAGGAAAAACTTTAATACCTGGAAATTGAACAGCACACTACTGAAGAATTGGTGGGTCAGAGATAAAATCAAAGAGGAAATCAAGATTCGTGGAAACAAACGCAATGAAGACAGAATTTGTGGGACATGACAAAGGCAGTATTAAGTGGAAAATTTATACCTTTGCAAGCACAATCAGAAGGGAAGACGAGGCACACATAAGTAACTTAATGAAACTACATGAAAATCAGAAAGTGATCAACAAAATAAACCAAAAATAGGTAGGCAGAAGGAAAAAACAAAGCTTAAAACAGAAATCAATGAAATGGAAAACCAAAGAGCAATTAAAAAGATCAATAAAAGCAAAAGTTGTTTGTTTGAAAAAAATCAACAAGATCAAATAAATCACTAGAAAAACTCACAAAGGGAGAGAGAGAAATTTAATAAACTAAATTAGATATGAAAAGGCAGAGATCACTGCAGATACAACAGAGATTAAAAAACTACTTTGAGAAACTATGCCATAAAACATGAGAACATGGAAGAAATGAATAAAATATTGGACTCATAATGTTTCATAGTTGAATCAGGATGATGTAGCAAATCTAAACAGACTCATCACTACTGAGAAAATTAAAATGGTAATTAAAAGTCTTCCCAAAAACAAAAGACCAGGCTCAGTTAGATTTAGTAACAAATTCTTTCAACTCTTTCTTTTTTTTTTTTGGGGGGGGGGGTCGCACCCGGCAGTGCTCAGGGGTTACTCCTGGCTCCATGCTCAGAAATTGCTCCTGGCAGGCACGGGGGACCATATGGGGCACCGGGATTCGAACTGATGACCTTTTGCATGAAAGGCAACCACCTTACCTCCATGCTATCTCCTGGGCCCCTCTTTCAACTCTTTCAAGAGGACATGCTACCAAAATTTTTCAGGCTCTTTCAGGAAATTGAAGAAACAGGAACATGCCCAAATAGTTTTTATAAAGCTAACGTCACCCTAATACCAAAACCAGACAGAGATGCTACAAGAAAAGAAAACTACAGACCAATATTCCTAATGAACATAGATGCAAAGATTCTCAACAAAATCCTAGAAAATAGGTTCCAATGCCTCATCATGACCAAGTAGGTTTTATTCCAGAGATGTAAGGATGTTATAAAAGCTGCAAAAATGGGCCCGGGATATAGCATGGAGGTAAGGCATTTGCCTTTCATGCAAAAGGTCATTGGTTTGAATCCCGGTGCCCCATATGGTCCCCCGTGCCTGCCAGGAGCAATTTCTGAGCATGGAGCCAGGTGTAACCCCTGAGCACTGCCAGGTGTGACCCAAAGACCACACACACACACAAAAAAAAGCTGCAAATAAATCAACATAATAAACCATATCATTAAAAGAAGAAAAGACATATGATCACATCAGTAGACGCAACAAAAGCATTTTATAAAGTCCAACATCCATTTATGATTAAAAAATAGAACTCTTAATAGCATGGGAATGGAAGGAATTTTTCTCAACATAGTCACTGCCATCTACGACAAGACAATGGCAAATATTATACTCAATGGGGAAAAATTGAAAGCCTTTCTCCTAAGATCTGGCACAAGGCAAGGCTGCCCCCTCTCCTATTCAATATAGTATTGCCCCACTCTTATTCAATATAGTACTGGAAGTACTTGCAATAGAAATCAAGCAATAAAAATATATCAGGAGCATCCAAATAGGAAAGGAATAAATCAAGCTCTCACTGTTTGCAGATGATATGCTACTATATTTAGAAAATCCTAAAGTCTCTATTAAAAAAAATTCTAGAGAAATAGATTCATATAGCAAAGTAGCAGGCTACAAAATTAACATGAAAAATCAATGGCCTTTTTACATACAAATAATGATAAAGAAGAAATGAACATTTAAAAAACATTTCCATTCACATTAGTGCCACAGAAACTCTAATCTTGGAGTCAACTCAACTAAAAAAGGTGAAGTATCTATACAAAGAAAACTATAAAACACTTCTTCAAGAAATAAAAGAGGACACAAGGAAATGGATACACATACCCAGCTCATGGATTGGGAAGATTAACATCATTAAAATGACAATACTCCTCAAAGCATTGTACAGATTTAACACAATTCCTCTAAGGATACCCATGACATTCTTTAAAGAAGTGAATCAAAAAGTCACAAAAATTCATTTGGAACAACACCCACTATCACCACTACAATCTAATGAATCTCCTCAGAAGGCACACTGATAAGTTATCCCTCAGGTGATGGCCGACTGAGATTTTTGATGGTGAAAGGTAATAGTTCTCATGCTTAAAAACATATACTTGAGGCCAGAGAGATAGCATGGAAGTAAGGTGTTTGCCTTGCATGCAGAAGGACAGCGGTCTGAATCCGACCTCCTATATGGTCCCCTGAGCCTGCCAGGAGCGATTTCTGAGTGTAGAGTCAGGAGTAACCCCTGAACACTATCGAGTGTGATCCCCCAAAAAACAAATACTTATTTTGCTTAAATATGAACCTCTCATTAATCAGAATCTTGCCAGAAGGCCCACTGAGAAGTCTTTCTTCAACGTGGATGACTGATCGAGATTTTTAAAGTGAAAATTGTTATTTCTTCTGCTTAATACAAACAGTTATTTGGTCTATATATGAATCTCCCTTCTGCTGTATTAAGTGTGTAGATAGTTGAACCTTTTACTTCCAAATATAAGGATCTTTTCAGGCAAATACAGCTTTGATTAAATTTCTCTTTACCTGGAAAACTCAGCACCAAGCACAATTTTATTTCTCTTTGTCTTATATATGCCTTTGCAGAAAGGAATGCCTAAACAGAAAGGAATTCTTCAATGGAAAGGAATGTTCTGTCTAAAAGATTTTGAGTATTTGCTAACTAATTCTTATCTTAAAACTTATAACCAAAGTTTTGTACAGAAAACAGCATTAGGCTATTGAGAAAACCTTCACCAGGTAGATTTGCGTCTCTTTTAGATATGTTTGTTTTTTTTCCTAAAAACTATTTCTTAGTCATACTTTAGGAAGTTAGTTATCTGTATTAGTCCCTCAAACAAAACCTATTACTTAAGAAAATAGGAAAAATCGGCTCCTTGAAAAATCCTCTAATCAGTATTGACATCCGGACAAGAACTGTTTTAAGATGTTAAAACTTATCTTATTTTTTTAACTCTGAATTCTTACTTGAAATGTATCTACTCATCAGGAGCCATGTGAATTGATTTGTTTTTCCATTTATAAGAAAATCATGTTGTAATTTAAAATAGGAGAGCATTCTTTTCATGCCATAGATAAAATTGTGGCTGGTTAATCCCTCATTTATACACCTTATTCTTCATCTTAAACTCAGGACACTCTGTTCTCCCACATGGATAGTGTGCTCTCATTTCTTCATATTTTGCCGTATGCCATTTGTGTCACCAACTCTCCTCGAGGAAATTCAAAGAAGTTCTCTAACAAAACCAGACCCCAAAGCTAGCTCATGGCAACCCATGAATAGCTAATGCAACATTTAGGAAAAATAATATGGGATGCATCACTTTCTCCAACTTTAAATTGTACTACAAAGCAATAGTCATTAAAACAACATTGTATTGAAATAAAGACAGATACTCAGATCAATGCAATAGACTTGCGTATTCAGAAAATGACCCCCAGACATACAATCAATTATGTTTGGATAAAGGGGAAAGAAACACAAAGTGGAGCAAGGAAAGCCTCTTCATTGGACAACTAGTCACCATATGCAAAAAAGTGAATGTAGATCTCTCTTTAACAATACACACAAAGGTCAAATGGATTAAAGACATTGATATCAGACCTGAAACCATAACGTATATAGAAGAACATGTAGGTTAAACACTCCATGACCTTGAAACTAAAGGTATCTTCAAGGAATAAATATCATTGTCCAAACAAGTGGAAGCAAAGATTTTAAAAATGGGACTATATCAAACAGAGAAGCTTCTGCACTTCAAAGGAAATAGTAAATAGAATACAAGGGCCGCCCACAAAATGGGAGAAACTACTTACCTAATACCCCTCAATAGATATTAGAGGCTAATATCTAAGATATACAAGGTACTGACAGAACTTAACAAGAAAAAAAATCTAACCCCATCAAAAAGTGGGGAGAATAAATGAACAGACACTTCCTTAAAAAAGAAATACAAAGGGTCAGAAGGGAGATGCAAATCAAAATAACAATGAGGTACCATCTCATGTCACAGAGATTGGCACACATTACAAAAAAAAACAAGAACAATCAGTGCTGGCAGGGATATGTGGAGAAACAAATTCACATTCTCTACTGGTGGAAATGCCATCTAGTTCAGCCTTTATTGAAAACAACATAGAGATTCCTAAAAAAAAGAAAAAAAAAACCTGGTAATTGAGCTCCCACATGATCCAGTTATACCATTTCTAGGAATATTTCCTAGGAACACAAAATCTCAATGTAAAAATACCTTCTACACACCTATATTCGTTACAGTGCTACTTACAATATCCAGAATCTGGAAACAACCGGATGTTTGATAACAGATGAGTGGCAAAAGAAACTGTAGTACATATACACAATGGAATACTATGCAGTCATCAGGAAAAATGAAGTCATGAAATTTTCCTATATATGGATGTACATGAAAACTATTATGCTGAGTGATATGTCAGAGGGAGAGATATAGACACAGAATAGTTTCACTCTTCTGTGAGATTTAAGAAAAATAAAAGACAGTATTGTAATAATGCACAGAGACAATAGAGATGAGGGCTGGAAGAACTGGCCATGATGTAAAGCTTACCACAAAGAGTGGTGAGTGCGTTCAGAGAAATAACTATACAAGTAATTATCTTAACAATGGCAATGATTGAGAGGAATAGAATTCCTGTTTCGAATAATGTATGGGGTGGGGGAGGAGGGAGATGGGGTGCATTGGTGGTGGGACTGTTGCACTAGTGAAGGAGGGTGTTCTTTTCTGTAACTGAAACACAACTACAAGCATGTTTGTAATCATGGTGCTTAAATGAAAATATTATTATGAAAAAAGAATATCTTAATGAGATCCATTCCTTTGTTACTGATAAAATAGTTTTTGATATTAGTAAAAAAAACAAGGAAATTTTTTTCATAAACTATTACTAAGAAGATTAGCATTCTATGCTTAATTTCTATTAAAAGAAGAAATAGGGTGGGCGGTGGCACTGGAAGTAAGGTGCCTGCCTTGCCTGCACTAGCCTAGGACGGACCACAGTTCCATCACCCGGTTCCCCATATGGTCCCCCAAGCCAGGAGCGACTTCTGAGCACATAGTCAGGAGTAACCCCTGAGCGTTACCGGGTGTGGCCCAAAAAAAAACCCCCCAAAAAAAAGATCATTTAAAATGGAATCACCTGTTTACAAAGGAATTCAATATAGTATTAATTTGAGTGATAAAATATTGAAAATAAAGCAAATACCCAGTAAAAATAGATTAAACGACACTGTATAGGATAGGCCAGATTTGGTCCATATGTTTTTCATAGAACACTTGTCTAGCAGCCAGAATAGTTTTTTGAGATCCAACCAGAGCCTCAAAACTAAACACACACCTATGGGCTTCTGAAGGACCACCCAGGAAGCTGCTAGAAAGGGCAGAAGCCCACCATTGACATGGATTAATTCCCACGCACAAATTTCACATACGTGTGAGTGGCCAACCAGAGAATCTTCCAACTATTCCACACTGTTCTTCCAGGAAAAAAACAAAGACAACAGAAGACAGGTCACAGTTTGTCAAGGAAAGCTGCTGGCAAGTTTTTTGCTTTCTTTTGGTTTTCCTAATAAAACTTAGGATGCCTCAGCTCTTTCTGTGCCCAGTTGTTGGCTGTCTCTGCCCCCATGGAAGTTCATTATTGATGGACTGATTCCTGGAGGAACATTCATCATGACATCTCTGTGAGCTGTGGAAAGCTCTGAAGGTGTGTGAGCAAAAGGGTGGGCTAAAAATCTCCAAAGAGAAAGAACCACCTAAATACTTTATACCATAAGAAAAGGGGAAAATAACTGAATAGCATGGAAAAACTTGGCATAAAAGACAGGGAAAGGCTTGAAATATCAATATTTTTGTGGTGATCCATCCAGAAAGCACTAATTCCCAAACCAAATCCACTAAATATTTGCCTGCCCTGTAGCCATCGCTGAGGAACTGGGTCAGATATTGATGGTAACTTTGCTAACAAACTTAAAATTGACTTCTACCTGGAACACATCACAAATGGTAGTGGAACCCTTTAGTGACAACTGTTTTCCTTGTGTTCTTTGAAAGGTGTATGGGCCAAGAGATAACAAAACTTTCTGTGGCCTGGACATCCCTCTATGTCTAGGCTCTAGTCAACAGCTGAGAGAAGATTGAGGTGGTGATGGCTCCCATGCCTACAACTTGCTCTAGTGGCTCCTCTCCAAGGGCAAAGCTGAACTCACATACATTTTGGCTTCTGGTGTTGAAGTTTCTATTGAGAAAGCAGATGCACTTTATCATAGTTCTTTTCCAGTTAATTAAGGTTAGTTTCTTCCACTCCCACCCACACTATAATGCAGCACACCCTACTTTGTACAAGAGCACTTTCCTCAGTGCCCACTATTTTTCCAGCCATAAGTCTTTCCCTAGTCATTATGGATTCCTCCACTTGCTCCAATAATCCTGTACCTAAGGATCTGAGCCCCTTGAGGTTTTCTGCAATAGAAGACTGAGGTGTAGACATGGCAGAAGCTTGGGAGGGGTGGTTGACCTTAAACATGGACCCAACTGTTGCACTTACTTGGTCATGTCAGCTTGCAGCCAGGCTGCAAATCTCAGTCATTCAGCCCCTTATGCAGGTGTTGCTTGGAGTCATACTTTGTTGATATGACTAAAGTGTTCATTTCCCCCCTCATCCCACTAGTCCTGCTGCCTGTTAGTGGTGTCTGCTCTCATCTGTAAGGAATAAAATAAGCCATATGTCTCAGGAAAACTATTTCCCAGCTGCCACAGGACCAGCTTACTCTTTAATCACCACTAATAAAGGCCTAATTAAGTGTGTAGACATGCAGCAGGATTTCTCATCTACCTTGACTGGGAAAAATGGAAATTTTATCTTTTTTATGAGACACAAGTTGTAATGGAGACTTTTCACCATCTTAACACATAATTTCAACTTCTTGATCCCCACACTTAAAAAGAAATGCAGTCACCTCAACATGAAAAATAATTAGAACCTCTTCTTTTGAACTTTTCCAGTCTTTGTGAAGCTCTAGGATTCCCACAAAGGTGCCCCATGCACGTGTGATTCAGTACTTCATGGGTTTTCTCGGTCATCCATGGCCTCCCTCAGTAAAGAAAACTTCACCAGAGAAAGATGCACCATGGAGATCTGTGTTTGTGATGGATTTACAGAGATCCAGGGAATCTTTGACCCAAGGAATCTTCCTCTGTCTCACAAGAGCTACAAGTATGCTACCTGGGAATATGTTGATGATAAACTCAGAGTCACAGAGACAACTGCTTCTGATTCATTTGCTGAATCATTTTCTGATTCATTCATTTTTGAAGTCCAGTATCATTACTAGAACTCATATAAATTTAGGAAAGGGAAATCCATAAGCAAATTTGGAAGAAATACTCTTTCTATAAAATTTTCTTTCTTATAGTTTGATAGAGCTAGTTAAAATCCTGCCAAGAAAGTCCTTCTATAGCTAGCAATTGTAAAACACTAGGAGAAAGAAGAGAAGGGTCAGAGAAATAGGACAATGGGTAAGGTTCTTACCTTGTAGGCAGCCAACCTAGATTCAATCTCCAGCACCTCATGTGATCCACTGTCTTGCCAGAAATAATCCCTGAGCACTATTGGGTATGTCCCCCTCCCCAAATAAAAGAAAAGAAGGAAGGATTTAAAACAACAATTATGTTTAATAAGTAACAGATTCCTAATGAATAAAAACAAATAGAACTCAGAGGCCAGAGAGAAGGCACATTGGTGTTTGCCTTGCAAGCAGCCGATCCACGACCTAAGGTGGTTGGTTCAAATCCCGGCATCCTATATGGCCCCCCCATGCCTGCCAAGATCTATTACTGAGCAGATAGCCAGGAGTAACCCCTGAGCACCGCCGGGTGTGCCCTAAGCCCCCAAAATGGAACCTGAGGCTGGAGAGATAGTACAATGATCGCATTCCATGCAGGTTTGATCATCAAACTCAGATTTGATCCCTGGAACCTCATATGCACCCCAAGTCCTCCAAGAGTGACTCCTGAGGGCAGTCAGGTGTAAACCCTGAGCACTTCTGGGTATATCCCCAAAATAAAAAACAATAAAAAGGTTAGACATTTTCCCTAAAAGATTTTTGTTTGTTTGTATCCTGGGCACTATTTCTTTTGAGGTGAAGAAGCTTCTAAGTTTAATGTATTCCCATCTGTTGATCTCTGCTTCCACTTGTTTGGAAAGTGCAATTTCCTCCTTGAAGATGACTTTAGTCTCAATGTCATGGAGTGTTTTACTGACGTGTTGTTCAATATACCTTATGGTATCAGGTCTGATATCAAGGTCTTTAATCCATTTGGTTTTTACCTTCGTACCTGATGTTAACTGGGGGGGGGGTGTCTATGTTTGTTTTTTTGCAAGTGGCTAACCAGTTCTGCCAGCACTACTTTTTGTAAAGGTTTTCCCTGTTCCACTTAGGGTTTCCTGCTCCTTTGTCAAAAATTAGGTAATTGTATGCCTGGGGGACACTGTCTGAGAACTCAAGCCTATTCCACTGACCTGAGGGTCTGTTTTTATTCCAATACCATGCTGTTTTGATAACTTTTGCTTTATAGTACAGTTTAAAGTTGGAGAGAGTAATGCCTCCCATTTTCCTTTTCCCTAGGAGTGCTTTAGCTATTCGAGGGTGTTTATTGTTCCAGATGAACTTCATAACTGTCACCCACTGAGTGGGAGAAACTATTCACCCAACACCCATCAGATAAGGGGCTAATATCCAAAATATACAGGGCACTGACAGAACTTTACAAGACAAAAAAACATCTAATCCCATGAAAAAAAGGGGAGAAGAAATGAATAGACACTTTGATAAAAAAGAAATACAAATAGCCAAAAGGCACATGAAAAAATGCTCCTTGTCACTAATCATCAGGGAGATGCAAAATCAAAACAACGATGAGATACCACCTCACACCACAGAGATTGGCGCACATCACAAAGAATGAGAACAATCAGTGCTGATGGGGATGTGGAGAGAAAGGAACTCTTATCCACTGCTGCTGGGAATGCCGTCTAGTCCAACCTCTATGGAAAGTGATATGGAGATTCCTCCAAAATCTGGAAATTGAGTTCCCATTCGACCCAGCTATTCCACTGCTAGGGATATACCCTAAGAACACAAGAATACAATACAAAATCTGCTTCTTCACACCTATATTAATTGCAGCACTATTCACAATAGCCAGCCTCTGGAAGCAATCAAGATGTCCTTGAACAGACAAATGGCTAAAGAAACTGTGGTACATATACACAATGGAATATTATGCAGCTGTCAGGAGAGATGAAATCATGAAATTTTCCTATACATGGAATCTATCATGCTGAGAGAAATAAGTCATAGGGAGAGAGAGACGCAGAATAGTCTCACTCATCTATGGGTATTAAGAAAAATAAAAGTAATTTTTGCAACAATCCTCAGAGACAATGAGAGGAGGACTGGAACTTCCAGCTCACTTCGTGAAGCTCACCACAAAGAGTGGTGAGTGCGGTTATAGAAATAACTACAGAGAGAACTACCATAACCATATGAATGAATGAGGAATCTGGAAAACCTGTCTAGAGTACAGGTGAGGGTGGGGTGGGATGGAAGGAGATTTGGGACTTTGTTGGTGGGAATGTTGTACTGGTGAAGGGGGTGTTCTTTACAGGACTGAAACCTAATCACAATCATATATGTAATCAAGATGATTAAATAAAGAAAAAAATGTAAAAAATACAAATGGCCAAAAAAAAAAAAGAATTTGTTTGTGTGCAGGCTAGGGAGAGGGAGGATGGTACAGTAGTAGTCTGAAAATTAAAATACTACCCTTACAATAAAAAATAAAGGAAATATTTATCTCTTTTATAGAAATGGTAGAAAGGAAAGAATCAGTGAAAATGCTTTGCAGTCTAAAATTTATCTGGTTTTTTGTTTGTTTGTTGTTTCAGAGACACACCTAACAACAGTACTCAGGGCTTTGTGTACTAAGGGTTTTGTGTTTAAGGATCTTTCCTACTGTTGTTCCTGGAAAATTTAGTACGAGGAATTGAACCTGGGCCAGCTACATGCAAGGCAAGTACTTTAAATAATGTACTATATCTTTGGTTTTTATATCTGAAAGTTTGTATAATTATTTTTATATTTTTTGGCCACACCCAGTGATGCTCAGGATTACTCCTGGCTATGCATTCAGAAATTGCTCCTGGCTTGGGAGACTATGTGAGACGCTGGGGTATTGAACCATGGTTCATCCTAGGCTAACGCGCTCAAGCAGACACCTTACCACGTGTGCCACCACTCTGGCCCCTATTATTTTTTTTTTTTTGGTTTTTGGGTCACACCCGGCAGCGCTCAGGGGTTACTCCTGGCTCCATGCTCAGAAATTGCTCCTGGCAGGCACGGGGACCATACGGGGCACCGGGATTCGAACCGATGATCTTTTGCATGAAAGGCAAACGCCTTACCTCCATGCTATCTTCCGGGTCTGGCCCCTATTTTTATAATTTTTTATAATTAATAATTAGAAAAATATAAAAATGTTACTCCTGTAGTTCCGTAAGCGGTCCAAATGCTATGGGTAGGTTTACCTTCTTCTCCTCTGTCTTTCTTCTAAACTCAGCAAAAATAGGCAATCTGCTTTGTGTCCAACACTGTGACACATGTGCATATATGAACAGACTATCCAAGACTCCCACCTTATGAATTTTAACTTCTAAGAAGGCTGATAATCTCACAAAGCTATAAATATTCTTTTTTTTATTATTTTTTTTGGGTTTTGGTTTTTGGGTCACACCCCGGTGTGTAACACCTCAGGGGTTACTCCTGGCTCTATGCTCAGAAATCGCTCCTGGAAGGCCTGGGAGACCATATGGGATGCTGGCATTCGAACCACCAACCTTCTGCATGCAAGACAAACACCTTACCTCCATGCTATCTCTCCGGCCCCTATAAATATTCTTAACGTATATCAATAGCATTACTTCAAAGAGAGGGTATGGTATATTCACATAAATAATCTCTGGGTGTTTAATTTTGTGTTCTTCTAATGTTTTTATTGATCAGGGAAAATGTTCAGACATGAGGTTCTAAATTTATTATAAAAAACAAATGTTGACTTATCCTTGCTTAGCTAAAATGGATAAATCACAGATGCAAAAAAAAATGAATACTAACTAGCTATCAGTCATGGTTATCACTAACTTAAATATTCTTTTTTGGGGGGCTAACCCAGTGACTCTCAGGGATTACTCCTGCTATGCGCTCAGAAATCACTGGCTTGGAGGACCATAAGGGACACCAAGGGATTGAACTGCAGTCCGTCCTAGGCCAGCGCGGGCAAGGCAGACACCTTACTGTTTGTGCCACTGCTCCGGCCCCTAACTTAAATATTCTGGGATGAAACCATAATTGACAAAACCAGGTTTTCACATTTAAACCAAATTTCACACAGGTTTGAAAGCCCTAGGTTGTCCAAGCAACAGATGAATAGATATAGAAATTGTGGCCTCTAAGTACAATGGAGTGCTTTAACACTATAAGATGGAATTATTCCTTTTGCTACAAAATGGATAGAATAAGGAGTCATGTTAACTGAAATAAACAGCAAAAAAAAAAAGACAAACACCAGATACCAGATGATCTCATTCATATGTGGACTATGAAGAAACAAAGCAAGGAAACAATGTCCAGAGAAAGCAAACCCTAGATTCAAATGACAGGTCTGAAATCGAAGATGGGAGGTGATGAGGGACTGCAGATAGGATGAGATTGAAGGACCATGATGAAAGGATATCATCTTTTTTGTAGTGGATGTTATGTGATAAACTGTACCTCTAACATTTACAGTCTTGTAAACCATTGCTCCTTCAATATAAAAAAGTCAATTGAAGAAAGAAAATTGAAATCTCTTATTTAAGAAAAGATATGAGCAAGATAAATACACAGAAAACTACCATAATCACGTGAATGAATGAGAGAACTGGAAAGCCTGTTTGGAGTACAGGTGTGGGTGGAGTGGGAGGGAGGGGGACTTGGGACATTGGTGGTGGGAATGTTGCACTGGTGAAGGGGGTGTTCTTCACATGACCGAAACCTAATCACAATCTTATATATTGTAATCAAAACGTTTAAATAAAAAAAAGGAAAAAAATCAGAAAAGAAAAGAAAAAATAAGGCCTCCCAATTCTTACCACGGGCTGTGTTCTTCACACGGACTGTATAGAAAGAGGAGGTACAGTAAATGCACCCTATATACCTATATACACCTCAACCCAGACCCTTGCCTGGTCTGTATTGGAAATTGGGGACAAAAAAAAAAAGTTGTTAAGCCAAAAATTACAGATTAAGATCAATCTTGATAAAGAGATTATAACATAAAGCAAAAGGTGCTAAGTTTTAAGCAAAAATAAAGGACATAAACAAAGCTATCATTCTGATTTTTTAAAGTAGAGTAAAATTAAACAAGGTTTCTCACTTGCCTCTGCTGGCAGGAAATGTGAAGCCTAGACTATACCTTACATGTTAGTTGACATTTTACACTTATGCTGAAGCAGACACTAGAAAACTTTGCCTCAAAATCTTTTTTTTGTTTGTTTGTTTGTTTTGTTTTGGGCCAAACCCAGTAGCGCTCAGGGGTTATTCCTGGCTATGCGCTCAGAAGTCGCTCCTGGCTTGGGGGACCATATGGGAAACCGGGGGATCGAACCGCGGTCCGGCTTAGGCTAGTGCAGGCAAGGCAGGCACCTTACCTCCAGTGCCACCGCCCGGCCCTCCCTCAAATTCTTAAGCCAGTATTCCCTTTCTTTCCCATGAGATTTTCCCCAAATACCCAAGGCTCCCACAGTAATGTAGTGATCTCCCCAGTTCCTAAATATCTCCCTTCCAGGCTTTTCTTGTCCACTCTATATTTTTGTTTGTTTGTTTGTTTTTGGGTCACACCCGCCAGCAGGTAGAGCACAGAGGGATAGCACAGAGGTAAGGTGTTTGCCTTGCACATGGCTGACCTAAGACAGACCAAGGTTCTGTTCCTGACATCCCATATGGTTCCCCCAATACTGCCAGGATCAATTTCTGAGTGCAGAGCCAGGAGTAACCCCTGCGCACCATTGAGTGTGGCCCCAAACCAAAAACCAAAATAAAAAACTCCTAACTAATTGCATCCTGTTACTCCACTAATTGCACCCTGTTATTCCACTTTCAATGCCTCAAATTAAAGAGGTTTGCAGGTAAAGATAAACCTGTAGATTGTGATGGTAATTTTATGCAATCTGCTGGATATAATGATAATAACTTAGAATGTGGCATTAAAATAAAGGAAAACACATGAAAGTAAGGAAAATTAAAATGATCTTATCTCTTAGTTTATTGCTCTGTACTGTCTCTTAAGCAGATAGCCAAAAATACTGTAACTTTTTTCTCACTGTAACTGTGACTGCTGCTGTCCACAGACAACCCATGAACATAATTATCTCTTACTCCCCCAGAAGGAATGTCAATGTCCCTGAAGGCTGGCTTAGAGTTATCAGATACTCTTTATTTTAGGAGACAGAGATGCACTCTTAATATTTTGGAATGCATTGGTCCTCTCTGATAAACATGTATTTAATGTCATTGCTCTTTAACTTGAGCATCTACACATAGATAAATTTCTCTCTAACTTGGCTCATGCAGATACACATTTTCTGCCTCTGTTTTATTTTTCGTTTGCTTGTTCAGCAATTCTCTTTTCATAAGACAAATATTGATTGCTCTAACAAAGGACAGAGAAAAGGAGGAAAGTTGAATCTGATTGCTACTCCTGGGTTCTCATCACTTCCTCATGGAACTAAAACATTAGCCTACAAGAAGCATGATTCTCGCTAAAAATATAGTTTAAACTTTAGGGACTTATTTGCAATTTGTTAGTAGTTGAGTCCTCTCCTTATCAACTTCATATGATTCCCCACATGCAGTTTTCTAGGTTCATACATAATTCACAATCATCTTTCATCTATTAATCGTGTTTTTAAAGCCAAACTCAGGATTTGCCATTAAAAAAGCTTTCTAGACTAGAAAGAAAAAATCCATTAACTTCCTTTGGTGTTCATCCAAGCTGCATTTACAGAATACCACAACTCAAAAGTTATTTTACCTTAAGTTTGAAAATAAGAAAAATAATTCATATTTGCCTAAGTTAACCAAAGGAAATTCTCTGAAATAAAAGCAATCTAGAAGTTCACATCTTGGTCATTGGCTTCCTTTTCATAATCATGACCAGAGGTGAGAAAGAAAACAGGCAGGTTCACTGATTTCCAGAATTTACCCAGAGAAAGTGAGATCAGTTTTCACTGTTGTAAATAGGGGAAAAATTTCTGGGGTCAGAGGTACAGAAAATATTAGAACTGGAATGTTTTAATTATGGATCATAACTCTGCCTAATTGCAGACACCCAGGATCATGGTTTGGCTATAACACTGAGATAATGAAGTGTGTGAGTCATTGGAAATAGGAAGTGCTCAAAGAATTACTCCCTCTTTTGCTTTCCTTGTGAAGAAAGGAAATGCAGCAGGACACTGAAGCCATCCATGTGGTGTAAGGGTTACCCACTTAGCCATCTTGTCTAAGACACAGACTACTCCCTCTGGATCCCCTGCAATCCATGTTTCTCCTCCTCCTCCTCCTCTTCCACTTCCATTGTTTCTCTTCCTTCCTTCCTTCCTTCCTTCCTTCCTTCCTTCCTTCCTTCCTTCCTTCCTTCCTTCCTTCCTTCCTTCCTTCCTTTCTTCCTTCCTTCTTTCCTTCCTTCCTTCCTACCTTCCTTCCTTCCTCTTCCTCCTTCTCCTCCTCTTTTTCTTCCTATTCCTTTCTCTCTCTCTCTCTCTCTCCTCTTCCTCCTCTTCCTTCTCCTTTGACTCTTCCTCCATTTTTCCTTCTCTTTCTCTTCCTCTTTTTCCTCCTCTTCCTCTGGAGCACAGCACAGAACTGGGTGTAAGCCCTGCACATGACC
This sequence comes from Crocidura indochinensis, assembly GCA_004027635.1. Taxonomy (NCBI): domain Eukaryota; kingdom Metazoa; phylum Chordata; class Mammalia; order Eulipotyphla; family Soricidae; genus Crocidura; species Crocidura indochinensis. The sequence goes on along the minus strand of PVKC010000844.1, from coordinate 34,698 downwards.
AGGTATAACCTTCAACCCCTCCAAATTGGGTAAGGTAAGGAAATATTGGGTAATTAAAAGTCTCTCTTCTGTCTCCTCTTCCTTCCCAGTATTTACTGCTTTCAGAAAAACAAAGAGGCAAAAAGAGACCCTGAACTTTGATTAAAGTGACAACAGAGCATGAGTTACGGAAAATATCTGGCATATAATAAACATTCAATGTCATTCCTTGTCTCTGTCTGGACAAGGAGTCAAAAGACCCAAAGTTAGTTGCTGAGCCCCAGTAGCTCCAGTCTGCATAATAGCTGATTACACACACCCTCCTTCCAGCCCTTTTTCCCAGTGGGTTCTTTTTGCTTCTACCCTTAAGTCTTAAAGGTTTCCAGTTTCCTCCTTGTCCAGGAGGAGGTTTGGATTTGTTATCCCTGATTTCTGTCTCCTCAGTGGAGACGGCCATGCTCTCCCTTATAGAAAGGCTCCACAGACACATTTATGTGTCTTCATTTATTTATAATTCATTTATGACTGTGTCCCCATTCCTGCTGCCTTAATTGAAAAGGGACTAGTTCACTTTAGGCTTGAGAGATAGAATCAGCATGAAACTTTCACATCAAGATATCTTGGACCATAGCTACCAAAAAATTTGGGAAGAAGACTTCCCGACTTCCTGTTGCTGGTTCTGTGTTCTGGAGGATGATATTCTTAGAGAAAAGATCACTGGGGTACCTAGTATTGCATCATCCCTCCTGAGTGCTCCCTTTGAGGAATAAAGTTATAGAAATATCAGAATAAGGCAAGGGAGGAGGCATTTGAATGGGCGCATGGAAAATCCATTGGACTGCAGACATAGGCACTTTCTCTCCTACAGAACTTGAGATGTACTGCAAGATTAGACAGGGTCCAGGACAGTGGACAGAGGAGAGAGTGTAGATCCCTGCAACATTAGACTCTGTGTTTGTGATGTTTAGGCTGTGCCATGAATGATATGGAAAGTTAAAGGGATAATCAACTCCCAAATGATCTTCACAGGCTGCAGTTATGCTTCATTTCTTTTAAGCATAGCAAATATCTGCCAAGAACTTGCTAGGATGAATGTTGCAATGAGTTGTCTGGGGGGACTTGTACCTTTTGAGGGATGGATAGGATCTGGTCACCATCTTTGCTTTCCTGGTTGCCCCCCACCTCTCATGCTTTCAGTAAGCTGGCCTTGCCATTTCTTCATCTAAAAGTGGGATTGAATCCCTTCCCCTTCAACGTAGCACTGCCTTCACAGTCTGCTTGGCCATAGAATGGAATTTCAGGGTTTATGATCTGAGGTCCTAACTAGTCTGACAGTCCCCTCATGAATCTCTGCAATGTCTGTTCTTAGGAACACAGGCATCACAATGTGATCATAGCCATAAGGGGAAACAACCATGAAAACTCTTGTGGAGCAACCAGCACCAACAGCCAGATGCAATGAAGTCTGAGATCTTTGATATTGATTCAGCCCCATATGCTTTTATCTCACTTCATTTTTCCTAACATCTGTGTAGTATTTCACTGTGTACATGTGCCACAGTTTCGTTAGCCACTCACCTCTTGTTTGGCGTCTGGGTTGTTTCCAGAGTCTGTCTATTGTAAATAGAGCTGCAATAAACAGAGGTGTGCAGAGTGCGTTTTTGTATTGTTAAGCATAAATCTTGCTCCTTTCCTCTATTCTGGCCCTGAGCTCAGTACTTCTGATGCTCTTGTAGCAATAAGTCACTGCTCAGGGCTGCAGCTCTGCAAAAGTAGCAAGAAGCCCCTTCTTGGGTCACAGACTTTAACAGCTGGTTTCCTAGAGCCATGAAAGTGGGAAAGTTTGGCATGAGGCCTAAAACCAATATTAATTTCCTACCGTAGGTTTTCCAGGTGCTGTACTTGTATAAAAGCCAAGAAATGGAATTTTCATACCTGTGGAAGTACAGGAAAAAGAAATTAAATTCAACTTGCAAGAAAGAGGGGACTAGACCATTTTTATGAATACTAAAGCTTCAGCATAAGGAATCTTGCAGTGCACCTGGTCCCAGTCCTTTTCCTCACAAAAGTCTGAAAACAAAGTTAAGGGGTTCCAGATGCTGCCCACAGTCACAGGTGCTTAGAGGATACTCTACACTGTGACCTGGCTCAAGAACATTACTTTTCCAACATCAAGTTTGTGACACAAAATTTTCTCACTGATTGGGAAGAACAAGAAAAGATATGACATTTGGAGTTTAGTGTACCCTTATAGCACCGAGTTTGTGAAGTAGTATTAGCAGCCAGCCTTTATAGTTAGACAACATAACAACTAAAACTAACACATCCAAAACTAAAATAATAATAATAATTTCTTTAAGATAGTAATTATCTGATTAAAAATAAGACTTGATTTCACCTTTGGGCCAATAAAAGGAAAGTTGTGGAGGTAGTGGAGGAGTAATGCCTAAAATTGCACCAATAAGCAACTGAAGATGGGGAGACTGGAGAAAAACCATCAGTCACTGCTCCATCACCACTTTGCCAAAATAGGTTGGCTATTTTGTGTCAGTCTCAGACTGCTGAGAACCTCTTGCTGTCTCCAGATCATTTCTTGGGGTACTCTTTATGATCACAAGATGTCTTGCAGTAACAACCCATAAAAAGGACAACTTTGGTGATGGGAATCTCCCTGATTCAATGTCACTCTGTACCTAAAATACTACTATGAATGATTTGTACTCCATTATGGTCAAAATAAAAATTATTAATAAAATAAAATCTTGCCACTATAGAGTCACTTTGAATAAGACCTATACACAACACAATATATATGGAATCACAGCAGGGTTTAAGTGGAGAGAAAGGGACTTAATGTTTTGCTTTTATTAGGACTTGGGGTGTCCCATACTCATTATATATTGGAGTATTTAAAATATAAAGAAGGGAGCTTTGAATATTGGAGGAGAGTCAAGACTAAGGAAAAGAGGAGAAAGCACAAGAAGACAGCAATGGATTGTTTGCAAAACTGGGGCCAACAGCCTGGCTCAGTCTGGTCCAGTGGCAAGCAGAGGTCATGGGAGTTAGTGCTTTTTAAAACAGACGCCTAGACATCAAGCTGAAATCATGCACTTGGATTCCAAGAAGAGAAGCCAACTGTCAAGGTTACATTAAATTTGTATTTCCCCTTAATTGCTGATGCTGAACATCTTTTCATCTACTTGTTGGCAACCTCTATATCATGTTGGAAAAAATGTCTATTCAGGTCCTCTGCCCAGTTTTTCATCAGGCATATTTTGTCTTACTGAGTTGTATGAGTTCTTTAGACATGTTGGATTTTAAACAGTTTTCTGAGACACAGTTTGCAAATTCTTTCTTCCATTTGGTAGGTTCCTTTTTGTTGTTGCTGACGTTTTGATAGTGAGCTGAAGAGAATTTGAAGACAGAGTTGAGAGAACTTACTTGAGGATAGGACAAGTTGTAAAAAGACTCAACGATAAGTCCCTGGGATGAGGACAGGCTGAAAGCAGCAGAATAAGCCTGCCACATGTGGAAAATAGTGTAGAGATGCCAATTCCTGATTTCTTTTTAGACAGCATGTTTGAAACATCTGAAACGAGAGGGGAAAACTAACAACAGATATGAAAGATTTGAATGTAGGAGAAAGGTTGAACAAGAAACCAAAATTCAGGATTCATCAAAAAATAGTATTTTGAGAGAGAAGCATTGGGGAACTTCCAAGCTGTGCTTAGGAAGTATGGGGAACCCACCAGCAATTCTTGGTCATCTGAGCCATTATTTCAATGCAAGGGACTAAGGACAATGGTGCAAAGGCCCTGTAGTACTGGGCATACCTGAATCACACCAGGTGGTGCTGGGGGCCTGAAAGTGTGCTTATGGGATCATACTGTGCAGAAATCATATGCACCCTAACCTCTGTATTATTTCCCAGGGTCCAAATAAGGACTTTTTACCTAGAGATGAGGTGAAAGTAGAGCTGGGCTATTCATAACAACAGAGAGAGAAGGGAAGAAGTCACTCTCAAGAAGAATATGCTGAGCTTCAGAGAAATGGAGCCAGGGTGAGGGAACTGGGATTAAGGAGCTTCATCAGAAAGAATGAAGATTCCATAGTTCCCTGATCCGAGGCATGGTAGTCTCTGATATGCAGCTCTTTCTCACCATGGAGGTGCAGTCCCTCTCTGTAACCCTGCTCAGTGGGTTTTTTTTTTTTATTATTTATTTTTTATTTTGGGCCACACCTGGCAGTGCTCAGAGGTTACTCCTGGCTCCATGCTCAGAAATTGCTCCTGGCCAGCACGGGGGACCATATGGTGCACCGGGATTCGAACCGATGACCTTTTGCGTGAAAGGCAAACACCTTACCTCCATGCTATCTCCCGGGCCCCTGTAACCCTGCTAAGTCATACTTCAGAGGGATTAAATAGGTCCCTAGATACCCCAACTGTGGAAAGGAAAGTAACATTTCATTTCAAGGAACAGCAAGCTCGGTGCGGTGCACAAAACAATGATTTCTGGGCATAGAACCAGCATACCAAGCCAGTCCAGAGTTAGACCTCTGTTTTTTACTTCTGTATTTCTCCTTTAGAGCAGACTCTAGTGGTTTCTTCACCACATACACCTTTGAGCAAGCAGAGGTTTCCATTTGGGAATTAGGAATTAGCAATTTGAGACTACAAGGGTCTTCTGGGCCTCTCATATATTTACCAAGAAAACTACCATTTCCAGGCTTGAAAATGACCTGGCTGGTCTCATGTTGCCTTTCCTCCACAAGATTCACTTCACCCCATTACTACAACTCATAAATCTATTTTGAGTGTTTCACATCCATCATCTCCTTCGGTCTTCCCAGTGATCCTTTGTGGAGGAACTTAGATGAGCCTCAATTAAAGAAAAGGAAACACATCTAGAGAGACTGTCTTGTCTCACCAAGCTGGGATCTAACTAAGGTGGATGCACAATCGCATCAGGTACTAACTGCACTACATTTCAGTGTTACAGATTCTTGATTTTATTCCATTATGGGTCTCTAAGCTCCTTGAATAACTATGTTGTGCCTTCTTTTATTCAAGTCTGTCTTCCAACAATGGCCATTCATAGGACAAAGTCCTATCCAGAGGAAAGTAGAGACTAGGGTCTCAGTGACTTTTCATGATCACAGTTATCTGTGATGAATATAGCACAAGGTCTGGGTTTGAATTTCCACTTTATTGACTCAGCACTTATGGCAAGTTGCTTAAGTCGTATGGGCTTCTTTCTGTTATAGAAAAATTGTTCTCCCTGTGCCTTGGGGGTGTTAGATGTTAAAAGCATAAATGAGCCTCTTTGTGGATGTGAAATGCTGTGTTGTTTCTCTCATGTTGGTCAGTGATGTGATGTCTTTTCTCATTAGGAAAGTATATGGTATAAGATAGTTTCCTACGCTGGTTGAACTAGTTTCTCAAGCTGAGACACTTTTCAGAACACGAAGCTTAAAGTCAGATAGATCAGAGCTGCCTCTGGAAGACAAGTCTGGTCAAGGTTAGATAATTTGGATAATTATCCAAAATAATTAGGTGGGCAATTTTGAGATGAGTCATTAAGCACAAGAGGGCTCTCAGACCTTTTATTTCTCCTGTAAGTCCCCAGTAAAAAAAATGCTGTTACTCAGAGCTGGGGTTGTCTCCCTAAAACATTCTATGTCAAAGCCTGTCTCTAAGACAGGGAAAACATTCATGTACAGAGCATCTAGTCTTTGGTGTTTCTTTTGTTCAGTAGAAACATCTACAATTGGTGCTAGTGTATGGGTCAGTGGTAGAGCACTGAGCACTTGCATTGATGTGTGTGGTCCTAGGTTCAATTCTTGACATCTCCACTCTTCAATAAAATAAAATAAAATAAAATAAAATAAAATAAAATAAAATAAAATAAAATGGTTAAATGCCATATAAACTATAGGAAGGATCTATATTTGAAAGCTAGATAGTACACAAGTTGAGGCACATACTTTGCATGTGGCTGACTCTTCCTAAAGCGTCACTGGGTTCAGCACTAAAGACCTGAAGCTAGGATGGCCTCAGCAACCCCTGACTCTGAGGAACATGGGAAACACCCCACCCTTGAGCTAACCCATTTAACTGCCAGGCTGGTTGATCAAGAATCTGTTCGCGGGGCCCGAGCAGTGGCGCTGGAGGTAAGGTGCCTGCGCTAACCTAGGACTGACTGCGGTTCGATCCCCCGGTTCCCCATATGGTCCCCCGTGCCTGCCAGGAGCGACTTCTGAGTGAATAGCCAGGAGTAACCCCTGAGCGTCACCGGGTGTGGCCCAAAAAACAAGAACAAACAAACAAAAAAAGAATCTGTTCGAAGGACCTAAGAGTTCCCTGATCACCACTTGAGAATATTCCCACAAATATAGAAAACAAAATAATATAAAAATCTACATGTCACCCTTCTATGTTAGAATTTATGTGTAGATCTGCATGATGTATGTGATCAAAATTTTTATTTTCTACTAAAATTTTCTATGTTAATTTGATTGCTGGTCTCATAAAATCCCAAGGATTAGCGAAAATTTGGAGGAGGTTGTTTGGAGGTCATTCAGGATGATACTTAGCAATGGGCCAGAAAACCTCATCTTCTCTTGTGACTTGCCATTCCAGGGATCAAACATGCAAAACATGGCCAGACTCTTGAGGAGACTTTTTCTCTCCACACCTCCAACTTTATGGATGATCTGACACTAATTTCACACATCATGATATGTCTCTGAGAGACCTAATTCTGAAGATGAGGATGAGGCTCTACAAGAGAAGTTCAGGAGGTAAAGTGTATTCACAAAACAGAGTGATACACTATGTAACTATTTTCACATCTAGAATGTCGCAGAACTTCTTTATAAAGGAACTTTAGCAATTTGCTGAGAATATTAAATTAATTTCCTTAGAATTTCTGGGCTGTGTTCTTAAAACTTTTTTTCCAAGGAAAATCTCAAGAGAATCATGATTGGTAACACAGCTGAGAAGTATTTGGTGCTGGAAAGATTTAAGAAATCATTTGTGGAGAGGAAGAAGTTATGGATCAAACCTTGCTCCCTGTGTCAGAACTCAGCATTAATTTCTTTGTTTATGCTTTAAATTAGACACATTTACTTTTTTTTGTTTGTTTTGTTTTTTTGTTTTTTGTTTTTTGTTTTTTTTTGGGGGTCACACCCAGCAGTGCTCAGGGGTTACGCCTGGCTCCATGCTCAGAAATTGCTCCTGGCAGGCACGGGGGACCATATGGGACACCAGGATTCGAACCGATGACCTTTTGCATGAAAGGTAAATGCCTTATCTCCATGCTATCTCCTGGGCCCCTAAATTAGACACATTTAAAGTCTGCCTAGTCTATCTCTCTAGTTCAAAAATGATTGATAGTTTTTTGTGTATTGCTGTTACTGTTGAAGCATCTTTGAAAGTTCAGCTGGGCCAGCAGCATTGGAGAGATGATCTGAAACTCTCCACACAATATATCATGATTTCTCTTATTCAAGCCACCCTACACACCTCTGATGCTTCTGTGGCATTGAGTCTCATTGAGGTTTTCTAACAGAAGCTGGAGTGTTGGTTATTGTTGTTATTTTTGCTTTAGTTTTAAAAGGAAAGAGGAGGAGAAGGGAAGCATCAGGACTAAAGTTATGTTTTTCATGTCAAGACCAACCAGACTGGGGCCGGAGAGATCGCACAGCGGTAGGGCATTTGCCTTGCATTTGGTAGACATAGGAAGGACACAGCTTAATTCCTGGCATCCCAAATGGTCCCCTGAGCCTGCCAGGAGAGATTTCTGAGTGCAGAGCCATGAGTAACTCCTGAGTGCTACTGGGTGTGGCCCAACAACCAACCAACCAATCAATCAATCAATAAAATAAAATAAAAAGACCCATCAGATTTACCACCCAACCTCATTGAAGTTTCTGGTTGCTCCACGCAGTAAAATAAATTTTCTTCTAAACTGATGACATTCACCAGATTTCCCTGAGGAAAGTTGACTTTGATCAAGAAAATCTAATTTCTTCCCCTACTAGAATTTCCTACTCTCTGTAGCGCTATAGAATCCAGAAACTTCTACTGTGTGCACCTCCTGCAATCACTTTCTTTTTTTTTTTTTTCGGGCCACACCCATTTGATGCTCAGGAGTTACTCCTGGCTAAGCGCTCAGAAATTGCCTCTGGTTTGGGGGAACCATATGGGACGCCAGGGAATCGAACCGAGGTAATTCCTTGGCTAGCGCTTGCAAGGCAGACACCTTACCTCTAGCGCCATCTCGCAGGCCCCTGCGATCCCTTTCTACTAGCAAGAAGGGACCTGTTTGATTCACAAAGAGTTTATCTAGGACCCTTGGATTTTGTCCTTTAACAATAACCTGTAGCAGCTTCTGACTGCTGAACTAGGAAACCTTCCTCTAATCCAAGTAACCATCTGGGAAGGGGCTAAAAGTCAAGGGTGAGGTTGAAAATTCTCAGGATAGAAAATAGACCAGTAAGGTCAGAGAGGACACAAGGAGTCAGATGGAAAAATTTCAATCTACTACCTAGTATCATTGATCAAAAAATATGTTGTCCAAGGAAGTGGAGTGGGTGGGTGAAAGGGAAAACTTGGGACAGTGATGGAGGGACACTGATGATCTGGTGAGGAACATGGAGTTAAGTTATTATTAAATAGAAAGCAATCTGAACCTTGTCAATCATGGTGCTTCAATTAAAACTGTGATGTGGGGAAGAGAGTAAGGTGGAGATCTGGAGGGCAGGAGACAATGGATGGACCCTGGAGCTTCAGCAACCTCATTGCAGGGAGGGAAAGGACATTGATGGCGGTGTAAGTACCTCCTGCATCATCAGTGATGCCCTCCTATACTGGTTCCATTGCAGGTTCCACTGTGTTGCCCCAGGCTAATACTAATAGACAAGGACCCCAAGAATCTGTCTTGTCTGTAGATAAGGATGCAAGTGTCCATTTCCTTGGCTGTAGCACTTGAAAGACAGCCAGATAACTCCAGGAATTGCAAGCATTGTGTGTGTGGGAGGCATGAGAATGAAGAATCAAATTTTAATTTTTAGTTAATTTTCAGTCATTGTTAATTTAAGACCACTCCTGTGGATATTTCATGGGATACCATTTATCCATAGTCATGCTGCCTTGTTCTGATCATGTCAAGTGGGACAGAGGGGGTACTACACTCCCAAATCTGCACAATGAGACACAATGGGACACACCCACTCTGGGTGTGGTACTGTTATGCTGATCTTAGGGTTTTGAGTAGAAAAGACAAGACTGCATAATTGGAGTAAAGCAAAACAAAACTTTAATCCTCTGCCAACAGCTCCAGTCATCTCTAGGAAGAGACAAGGTTACAAGGTCACAAGTCAGTTTATATAGGGAGTGGATGAGGAGGATCTTTAAAATGATTGGCTACTAGGGAATAGGGTACCTTCCCATAGCTCCCTTGTGTTCTTTCCAGACAGGCTACTTATCTGTTATAGCCAGGTATCTTGGGGGTGGTATTAATGGATATTTAGGCTTGAGAACTAGAAGGTGTACAACATGTGGCCCTTTACAAAATGATGTCCCCCCATTCCTGTTCAGAACCTAGGGCCCCACAGTCCTGATGCAAGAACTCATAAGCATCAGGAAAAGATGAGAGATGCTCAATAACACAAAGCAGATCTACAAAGATCTGCCTGGTCAAATGTCCTTAACACCCCTGAATGTCCCAGTGTTCTACGTACAGCCGAAGACAGACATTGCAAAAGTTCAGATCAGTTCTTGTCCACTACATCATAGATAAGATGGCTTAGGATATTAAGGACAATTTATAAAAATAGAATTAAAATAACATATCTGTGATAGATGCCTGTAAAGCCCTCCTCCACCCCCAGCTTGACCAGATATAGATGCCTGTTAAGCTTTTCTCCACCCCACTTTCTCGATCCCCCTTGATCTGGTATTTTACCTGGAGGCATCAACAGCCCTCTGCTACCAACCAACACCCTTCCTAAGTGAAACTTGACATATTTAGGCAAAAGAATGGACTTCTGCTCTACCCTCCTCAGGGTCTCACCTTTTTCTTTGAAAAAGGCCAAGCTCACCCTCTGATTGGACATTGTGTTTAAACCTGGATTTGTAAGGTTCCTTAAACCTACAAAAGACACCTTTCTAGATTACCTGGGGCTTCTGCTTTCAGTCCTGTCCCTGGAACCCCAGAGCTCTGGAATAAGCCCCGCATTGCTTTTGCATTCTCTGAAGTATATTTTGTGGTCTTTATTGAGTAAATGGGTTTTTCCCAAACCATGGACTTCCCCTGTCCCAAAACCTTGGGCCTCCTCAGGTCCTAGGCTTTTTGGTCCCCTTTTAACAATGGCAAGGAAAGGGAACATACACAGAGCATATCTAAGCTTAACACACATATTTGTATGATTCAGAAGCAGAAACCAGGGTGTTAAGTTTTATAGACTAGTAAGTGTCACTACTCTTACCTATGCAACACTTGGTTGTTGCTTCCATCACGAACTCCTAAGCCTCAAGGCCCACATTAGGCAGCTACCCCAGTTTGTGTCACCAGCAGTTGTTCCAGGCAATCTGAAAACTTGCTCAGCTGTTCCACCTGGTGGCTTAAAAGTTCTGGTGCTGAAATCGTGAGATAGTGTGCTCCTGGGAATGCATAAATTTACAATGCCAAATTGTGCCAGTGATAAGGCTTAGGAGAACTAGCCTCTATTTGTGTTATCCTTGGTCCCACAAATAAAATTAAAGAGACAGCTCACTGGGATGCTTTATATACAGAAGGTTGGGGTCTGATTCCCAGTACCCCAAGCAATGCTGGGAAAAACCTGTAAGCATGAGTTGCAAGGATCACCTGAGCATTGCTAGGTGAATCCACAAAACTGAAAATGAGAGCCCAAATCCAAAAGAAAACAAAAAAATATAAACAACAAAGTGTCATCAAAGGCATTTTTCATGAAGGAGATAAGCCTTCCCATAGCAAAAATTTAAAGCCCCACCTACCCCAGGACCCACTAGCAATGCTAGAAACCCACTATTTCTTTTTTTTTTTTTTTTTATGTTTTGGGGCACACCTGGTAATGCTCAGGAGTTACTCATGGCTCTGCACTCAGAAATCTCTCCTAATAGTGCTCTTGGGACCATATGAGATGCTGGGGATTGAACCTGGGTTGGCGGTGTGCAGGGCAAATACCCTAACTACTGTGTGAATGCTCTAACCATCCACTTTGTTTAATAATTTCTGGTTGTGTTAGGTTTTTAATTTTGTTGTTTGGGGGAATTATTTTTAATGTTTTTTTTTTATTACAGCACTGTGATTTACAAAGTTGTTCATAATAGAGTTTTTTAGGAGTTCAGTGTCCCAGCTCCAATCCCACCTCTAGTGTGACCTTCCCTTCACCAATCCTTACAGTAGCTGTTTTACCCCTCAGCTTGCCCCTTAGCAGGCACATAAGAAATTTACTTCATATTATTTGCTCCAAAGGAAACATAAAAGAACTGCAACTATCAGAAAAAAATCAGCAAGTCAATTTATGATTGATTGCTATTTAATTTTAACATACATAAATAAATTCAAATCATGTAATATGCCATAATGCCTACTCTTGTTTATATAAATAAGTTTTCTATTCTGGTATCTAAAATGTAATGTATTAAATTTTATTGTGTACTTGGGTCTCATTTTGGGCCTCATCAAGTCTTTCCCTGTCATTTATAAAACTTTAAGTTACATTCTTGGCTATTTTGGAGTTTATATGAAATAGGTAAAGCCTACAAATGTAAAATTTAGAGTGAAGAGAATTAAGAAAATTTAAAGGAAAAATATGAATAGAAGTGGGCCACTTCTGACATGTTTCCACAACTTCCTTTCTCCCATATGTGTGGGCATAGCTAGGATTCACCTGGGTCAGTGAGAGGGGCTGGTGGACTTGGAGACGACTAATGAGGAGGAGGCTTTCTTTCCCACCTCCCAGCACTGTTTCTCAGCAACAATTTCTTCTATATAGCTTTGATGGTGACCAGAACAGGAGGTCAGGATTGGGCCCAGGCTGCTTGGAGACTTCTAACTAAAGAACACCATGGAAGAACACATGAAATATGTTAATATGGGATGGAAGAGCAATGTAGAGAAGAGGCGCTGTTCCCGATTTTAAAAAACAAAATCTACTTTCATTTTGTCCAAGGCCTCATAACTCACAGAGTCAGCTGGAGAGACCCTGCACACTTGAACTGACTGGAGTCATGGGCACCACAAAGGGATCTTGTATAGTTGTGAGAATTCTGGCAACCCTAAAATTCTAGAATATTTGGGAGACAAAGGCCCCAGGATATTCCAAAGCACCATATAAGGTCATGGTGAGAAATGAAAGGGCAAGCAGAAAGAATGGGTGGGGTGAGCACATAAATAAACCAAGTCAGAAGGGTGCCATGGTCAGAGAAAGGTAGAGAAACATTGGTAAAGTATTAGAAGGGAGGTAAGGTATTTTCCGTGCATGCAGAAGGACAGCATTTTAAATCCCGGCATCCCATATGATCCCCAAGCCAGCCAGGCACAATTTCTGAGCGTCTAGCCAGCAGTAACTCCTGAGGGCTGCCGGGTATGACCCAAAAACAAAACAAAACAAAAAAATATCAGAAGGGGTGCCAGAGAATTTCCTGTGGTTTCTCCAGTCATCTGCAGTTGTAGAGGGTGGGGGATGAAGCCTCCAGGGTGGGGTGCACTGAGGGGCTAGCTCTTCCTCCAGCTCACGGGCCCCAAAATTGGCCTGCACATAGGAACATCCAGTCATTTCCTCTCCCTGCACAGTTTTCCCTGATCACATACACGTGTGAACTCATGGAGTTTGCCAGGAAAATCAATGAAGATAGTAAATTATTGAAAGCAAGGCTCTGAAGAGAATGGAGTTAATGTGGGTACTCGGTACTAATGAATATCCTTTCATCACTGAAAACAAAACTTTGTTGGTATCAAGTTTCCAACTCATTCTGTCCTTGAGGTGGATGGCAGTTTAAGCTCCTAGATCTGAGGTAGGAACACAAAAGTTCTCGACAATCCAGGTCTTTGCAGAGATGTTGTTGGAACCAGCAGGCAGTATTGGCTGGGTATGTCTTTCCCTCTGGGTGAAGCTGGCTGGATCTACGTGAATACAGTCCAAGCATGGTTCTCCCAGTTGTGTAGGCCACTGTTTAAGTCGTAACTGAAAACATTTAAAAGACGGTGTGAAGCCTTCCGTTAAGAGCCTCAAGAAAAAGGTGATTTTATGGTTCGTAATCTGCAATTAAGTACATTTGGCTTAGTTTGCATGTAACAGTTCATCATTCATTGTGGTTTGGATCTTTTTTCCTTAAGTGCACCTTAAATGTGAAATAGCATTCCTGAATAATGCAATGTTTATAATGTGTCTTCTATTCAAGTGTCTCAACAGTTAACAGGATATAAGTTTTAATAGGAGGTTAAGCTACAGTAATGGCTCCCATTGTGTGTGTAGCTGTGTGTGTGTGTGTGTGTGTGTGTGTGTGTGTGTGTGTGTGTGTGTATGCATGCACAGGCTGAGGTAACACTGATTCACATTATTGTATGTTTCACACTTTTGGGGGTGAGGTCACACCCGCTATACTCAGAGCTTACTCCTGCCTTTCTGTTCAGGGATCACTCTCAGCAGTGCTTGGGGGACCATAAAGGGTGCCAGAGAATGAACCTGGGTTGGCTACATGAAAGACAAGTACCCTACTCTCTATATTGTTGTTCTAGCCCGTTCCACACTTCTTAAAAAGTTGTCACTTCACACTCACTGCCAATAGCTCTGCACCACTGTCACCTGCACCTTTACATTTGTCACATCTTCCCTCTATAGTACATTCAGTTCTGTAGCCTAAATCCTTTACTGATTCTTTCTATCTCAAAGATGACTAAAATCAACCAATATCTGTCTTTCTCTTTCTAACTTAGTTACCCAATATCTAATTTCTTTCACATCATTGCAGGAGGCAAGATTTGATCTTTTTTTAGTCAAATGATAAACTGGATAGCACATAATCTTTTTTATTTTTTGTCGTACAGTTGGTAACCTCGGTGTTTATATTTTCACTTATTTTCTGTAAAAGTACGGTTCCTCCCTTGTGAAATAACAAATTTTCAATAACAGTTTTCAGTTTCAAAGGGTAATGCATGGCATGGCCCTAAGACTGGGAAAATGTTGAACCCAATAGAGATGCAATCCCCTAAAAAGCAAATAAGCTGAAGGTGTTTTCATGTGCTCATGTGTTTCTCAGTTCTTAAGTACTAAAGGAGCTTATCAGTACATCATTCTACACTGGCAGTCATGAAAAAGTGGGTAACAGTAAAAGGCCCTGGAAGGATTAACTCAAAGTCAGACATGTAATGGCACAAAGCTATTTCTGGCGTTTCTTAAGTGAAAGAGGCCATTTGTGGAGAGTTTGGACAGCGCTGCTACGGAGACCCCTTTCCCAGCACTGTGCTGCAGAAATAAACTGAATTGAGAACACAGACTAGACCCTTCAAACAAAACTTTTAAAACAAAAGATTCAGGGGATTGAGAATTTAGTACAATGGAAGATCTACCTTTGATAGACTAAACCATGCGCTACCCATATTTAATTCCCAGCACCCAACACAATCCTATGAACACTGTCAGGAGTGATCCCAGAGCACAGAGCCAGGAATAAGTCCTGAGCACAGCCAGGTGTGGCCCAAACAAACAAAAACAAAAACCTTAGATTCTGGAATTTTTATTGCAGCAAAATGTGGCCCTTATTTCAACTATATGTGAAGTCGCACCTTCCTATGATCTATCTGTTGTGGTAGCTCTTATATTTATCAATATTTCAATTTAATTATTAGTTGATCAATACATTATAGTCTCAAATCCATGAAACATGAGTTTTACAAACCAACTAGACAATAAACATAATCCAATCCAAATCAAATGGGGGGAGGGGATGACCCTTGAACTAATAGAGGTGGGGAGAATTTTCTCTCTCCAAATAACACCATGATGTGTTGATTCAAAAATCTTTTGAGAAGCCACGCCCAGCGGTTCTCAGGGTTGACTACTGGCTCTGTGCTCAAGGCATACTTCCAGCAGAATCTTGGAGAGCATATGGAATGTCAGAGATTGAACCTAGGTTGGCCGCATACAAAAGTCTACCTGCTATACTGTCACTCTGGCCGCATTCATGAACTGTTAGAAGAGGATATTACAAATATCAACACTGATAAGGATGAAGGTTTTTAAATGTCAGAAGGGTGCATTGTCTTTTGGGATAAGAAACCGTACTGACAGAACAGGTTGTATTCTCGACAGACACAGCACTAGAACTGAGAAAAATCAAAGACCACTGTGGCCATCTGGTGGTGGACCATTCTGGTATCATAGGGCTATAATCCCACTAATCAGGAAGAGAGAGAAAGAGACAGAGAAAGCTGCCAAAACTGCCATATTTTTTAGGGACCAAGACCACCCCATGGGTGTGTGTGTAGAGGGGGAATCAAAGACAAAGGGTCAATCTAGAAACTCTTCCAGACTAAGTGATTCTTTGTCATGTAAAGAAGAAGCCATCTTTGTCTAGGGTGAAACCCTTATTAACCCAACAGTATATTGAGTGCATACTCACTGAAGTTCCTGAGTTTTTTGATCTTAACAGTACCCTGGTTCACCCAAACTAACAAATTTGTCCCTGTACTTAGCTTAATTAAATGCCTAACACTGAATAGATATAAAAATCAAGTTCCTATATACTCAAGTATAAGCCGAGTTTTTCTAGCACAAAATTTGTGCCGAAAAGCCCAAATTCAGGTTATGCTCAGGTCATACAGGTTATTTGATTCAGAGAACGTGTACCAAATCAAATGCACGTAGTCTCCAGTCATCTTCTGGCATCTGCTGGAGGGATGGTGCTTCAGCTCAGTCCACAAGTCTCGGCTGAGCTGAATAGGTAGGCAGCTAACTGAACTGTTTGCCACTAAACTGTTTAACCCACAATATTATGTGCTTCGTATGAGACTGACAGCAGTGATATCTGTGAACTCAGTGATGTTGACAATGTCTATGCTGATACACTCGGTGACGCTCAAGGGTTACTCCTGGCTATGCGCTCAGAAGTCGCTCCTTGGGGGACCATATGGGAAACCAGGGGATCAAACCATGGCCCATCCTAGGCTAGCGCAGGCAAGGCAGGCACCTTACCTCCAGCGCCACTGCTTGGCCCCTATGCTGATTCTCATATCAGATACAGCTGAAGCTCTGTTTGGACATACTGATGATGAGGAAGAGGAATCCAGTTTGGAAGGATTTTAATCTTTGTGATTTAGCCTGATTACCTGTTAAGCTAGGGTTTTCCACACTTTAAAGTTTTAAAGTTATTGTTGCTAGTTTACAGCTTTTAGCAATAAATATTTAAAAACATCTACCCTACTGATTCCTCAATTACTGTAATTATTTTTGAGTTATATAATTTTTGAAATTTACCAATGGCTGCTTGCATTTTCCACCTCAGCTTATACTCAAGTCACTAAGTTTTCCCAGTTTTTAGGGTAAAATTGGGAGGATGGTCGGCTTATAATTGAGTATATACAGTATCTTTATTGGGGTTGGAATGATAGCATAGTGATAGAATGTTTGCCTTTACGCAGCAGACTCCATTATGGTCCACCGAGCTAGGAGCTGAGAGTTGCTGGGTGTGGCCCAAAGCAAATAAATGAGATTTAAAAAAAAAAAAAGCATTTTTGAGAAAAGTATTAAACCACCCGAAGATCATTTGTGAGGATGTTTGTTTTTATTGAAAGTTCTTGACAAATTTTTGGAGGGTCCACACCCAGCGGTGCTCAGAATCCTGGCTCTGTGCTCAGAAATCGTTTCTGGCATGCTTGTGGGGGCCATATGGGATGCTGGGAATCAAACCTAGGTCTGTCCTGGGACAGCTGCATGCAAGGCAAATGCCTTCCAGCTGTGTTATTGCTCTGGCTGTGGTTCTTGACACATTTAACAGAATCTGATACTAGCCCTTCTTCTGTGATTAATTTGAAAACTTAACCACAAAATGTTTTTTTTTTTCATTTTATAAACTTGCTTACTATATGCCTAAAATCCTAAATTGCAAGTATTAGCATTACAAGAATTAATTATTTACAAAGACTTTAATAAGGCTCTTGAATGCTTTAGGAAAATCAGCCATTAAAATATTTATAAATGTAATCTAATATGTTTAAGCCTTAAATTGTATAATTATACTCATTTGTAAGTGACACTAATTAGATGCGAATTTTAAGCTGTGAACTTAAAATTAATAACAAGCTATGTAGATTTTATGCACAAAGGTCTGTTGGACATTTAAAAGAAACACTCAAATGGACATGGTCTACCCACTTTTTCAAAGTTGTTTTCCTTAGCCCTTTTTTCTTTCAAGGCATTTAATGTCCTTAACTTGAAATGAAAACCATTACTCTTTTAAAATATTGCTGTAATAAAAACAATTGAGGGAAGAGATGAGATAGACTGTATTTACACGTCTGTGCTATTTCATCTTTTTGAGGAGGTTGAGGGCCACACCCAGTAATACTCAGGGCTTACTCCCAGCTTTGTGCTCAGGGATCACTTCTAGTGGGGTTCAGGGGGCCATATATAATGACAGAGTTGAAATTTGAGTTAATTGTATGCCAAGCAGGGTACCCAACCTGATACCTTATTACTAGGGTCCTTGAGCAGTTTCATCTTAATAAAACAAATACCAAATTGATCACAGAACTATTTCACACTCTAAGGCTTCCTGAAAAACATGCCAAATTGCAGCATGTCCCAGGATCACTTTTTCATTATTTTCATCTTCTCCTCTAATCTCTAAGGTTGGAAGAATCATCATTAAGTTTCATCCAATGAAAGATAAGCGCAATAAATTACTGACCATAAGCAAACTATTGGAAATTAAGATGTTAAATGCCAATTAAAATATCATCTCACATAGTTAACTTCTAATCATAGATTTTAACTATTAAGAATGTAAAAATAAATCTCAGAAGATGTATTAGTTTTCCATCTTCCTAAGTAGCAGAGAACAGTATTAAAATTAACTGTCCAAGAACAGGCAAATGATAACAAATCTCTAATATTTACACACAATGGAAGACTTTCAACTTTAAGATGAAATCCTGCGGGGTGGGAGTAGTGGCAGTAGAGGTAAGGCATCTTTACCGGTGTCCCTTATGGTCCCCCCCAAGCCAGGAGCGATTTCTGAGCGCATAGCCAGGAGTAACCCCTAAGCGTCAAACAGGTGTGGCCCCCATGAAAACAAAAACACACACACAAGAAGATGAAATCATGCAATTTCCCAGTATGCAGATGGAACTGAGGACTATTCTAATAAGTCAGTCAGGTCAGGGACATACACAAAATGAACTCTTGCAAGTGGATAGACAGAAACATAATATGGGAATAAAAGATGGCCAAAAGATAATAAAACCTGAAAATTGATTTACAGAACTGGACTTACTAAGGGCGGGGAGCTGAGGGCAAAGAACAGGGGATGTTTGAGAGAGGAGAGGGGACCCTGAGATACTGGCACTGAGGGAGTGGATACTATAGGCTGAGGTGTTAGAGACCTATGAATTCTTTCATTAACAGTATTGTAAACCAAGGTATTTTTCTGTTTTGTTTTTTGGGGGTCATGATTTAGGCTTACTCCTGGTTCTGTGCTTTGAGATCACTCCTAATGGTGCTCAGGAGACCAAATGGGGTGCTTGGAATTGAACCCAGGCCAGCTATATAAAAGGCAAATGCCTTACCTGTACTATCACTCTGGTCCCAAATCATGGTATTTTGTTTTGTTTTGTTTTGTTTTTGGGCCACATCGTTGACGCGCAGGAGCTTCTACTGGCTATGCTCTCAGAAATCGCTACTGGCCTGGGGGGACCATCTGGGATGCTGGGGGATTGAACCGTGGTCTGCAGTCCTAGGTTAGCATTTGAAAGGAAGACAAACGCCTTACCTCTAGCACCACCGCTCCAGCTCCCAAATCATGGTACTTTTAAACAAACCTCAAAATAGTTGTAAGTACTTTGTATAGGAATTTTTTTTTTTTTTTTTTGGTTTTTGGGCCACACTCAGTGACGCTCAGGGGTTACTCCTGGCTAAGCGCTCAGAAGTTGCTCCTGGCTTGGGGGACCATATGGGAAACCGGGAGATCGAACCGTGGCCCATCCTAGGCTAGTGCAGGCAAGACAGGCACCTTACCTCCAGTGCCACCGCCCAGTCCCCTGTATAGGAATTTTTTAATTAGTATTCTATACCTTGAATCTTAAATAATTGAAAATTATGTCTTTGAGGAAACAGGAACTAACAGAAAAGCAAGATAAATTAAAAAAAAGAATTACTTATAACTTCAGATTTAATTTTAATTTAATTTTAATATTAATAATTATTTAATGTTAATAATTATCTTCCTATAGAAGCAGTAATCTGTACTTTTATAACATATTAACATTCTACTCATCAAAGAGCTGGGAAAAATTGGAATAGAGCACAGAAAATACACAAACACCATATTTTGCATATGTACAAGTAAACTCAATATATTAAATATATTTTGTAGACTGAATTCACTTACAATCTAACAGAACATTCAATATTAGATCATGAGCATATTCATGCAGATTTTCACTTTGGTAAAAGTGATAATATGAGTTCTGGAAAATAATTTTTCCTATTGTAAACACCAAGTTTTCCACCTTCTCACATTACTCTCAAGATAAAGGACTTAAGTGAGAAAAATGAAATGTGTAAAAGGGGAGCAAATGTTTTTTACTGGTCACAGTTTAACCTGACATTAAAGAAATATCCACAGGTCCTACATATAGGAAGCTTATATTAAGTCTTTTGTGTTATTAAAAGCTCTTTTTGGTACTGCCAAATTGCTGCAAGATTCCTGCAGTTTCTGGGAAAAAAAAGTATAATAGAAATGGTGGGAGTTCTGAAACATTACTGTCTCTAAATATTACAGCTTCAATGAAATTTCAAAGTTGATTTCCAAACAATGGTTGAAAATAAATGCTATCCTCAGAACTAGTAAGGATTACATTTAGTAGTGTAAGTACAGTGTATCAAAATGAAGATTTATAGCCATGCACATGTCCCAAACAAGGCTGTTCTGTCTATGCTTGCCTGGGAAACAACAGTGCCAGAAAGCACCAATGATGATCCACCTCAGTGTTGTCAGAAGTCTAGCAAAAGGAGGTATCTACTGTCTGTACACAAGGAAGCAGGAGTCTCTCTATGAAGAAGCAGAACAGGACTTGGAGGGCAGAATGCACAGAAGGCCACAAGCAGTGAAATTACCTGCAGAACAAACATTACTGGTGTTTTGAGCCTCTTTCCAATTCATACAAAGATTCGGAGGGAGTCTAATAAGTAAGCCACAGTAATACAGGAATGCTTAAAGAACCACCTTTGAGGAAACACCTATATATATTCTTATATATGTATATATATAAGCACATTATATATAATTACCATTCTTTCAAAAATAGTTCTCTTTCAACTTTTGCAGGATATATAGCATTTCCCAAGTAAAGTTATTATCAAGTTACAATTCAAAATGAATGAAGCAATGATTTTTGAAGGAAAAAATATATCACATCAATGGAAATATTACCTTTTCCTTGCGATGCATAAAAAAGGTCCTCAGTACTTCCCATTTGTATTTGGAAAATATACACCTCTAACTTCAAAGAGAATGGAAGACAATTATAGAGGCACTTTACTCAATGTACCTCCAGAATTTTCAGACTTGACCTTAACCTTAAGAGCATCTTTTATTGAATAAGTAATGCTAAAAATAGCTTCCTGTTCTGTCCCAATCTCATCTTTAAAAAATTCAGTAACTTCAATAAATGAGCATGATTATCATAGGAGTAGGAAGAGTGCAGATTTTTCAAATCAAGATAAATTTGTTTGTTTTGGGGTCACATTTAGCGGTTGTTCTCAGGACTACTCCATTCCTGGAGGCAAGGGGGCGCTCAGGATTGAAGTTCCATCACATGCAAGATAAGCAAGCAGTTCACCCCTGCACTATCCATCTGGCTACAAAACAAAACACATTTTGTAAATACTATTTTGTCTAACCCGTATGCTTCATTTTAGCAGCAACTATGAAATAAAATACTATTATGTTCTCTGACAACAATAAGAACTTAAAAGAAGAAAAGTATGCATTTTTGAAACAATGCAGTATAGAATTTGACTTGCCAATTTTACAATCAACTGGGTTAAAATGTGACAAATTTTTTTTTTTCTATTAACTCCTGTTGTCACAGGTAAGGTTCCATCTTATCAAGAAAGGGAGAAAACTTTACTTGGAGGCACCAGTCCAACGGGTTATTGAGAGAAATAGAAACCAAATATCCATCCATTCGCATTCAAAAACATGACTGCAGTCAAGTCCAGAGATATGCCCTCACAAAATACAAGTACCATGAATGGCACACCAGGATCTTCTGTTTACTTATGCAAAACAGGATCCTAGCAGAGTCCTCCTGCATATTCATCTTCATCTTCCTCAGCAGGGGCAGCAGCAGTGCCTCCGCTGGTGGCTTGTGGTGCTGCAGCTGCTTTCTTCTTGATTCCCCCACCTGGCACCACCAAACTCAGACCCAGCTTCGCATACTGTGAATGAGAAAGCAGGTTTTTGAAACTTAGGGAACTAGAATCTCACAAGTTACCTAGAAAAGACAGATTCTGGCTCTCCACCTCAGGAAAACGAATTCTCTTTCTGGGTGGTTGGGGCTCCTGAACATGACGTGATAGGCACTCAACTAATAAATATATCGGCTATAGGACACACAGGAATCTCAGAGACTGGACAGGCTGCAAGATGGGCTAGAGAGAGACCTTGCAAAGACTGTCCGAGAAAACCAAGAGGAACTCAGCAAAAGTAGAGTAAATTCGGCCGTTTACGAAACCTATGTAAAAATTTACCTAGAATACAACTGTTTCTCTGTATTTGTTCTTAAAAATATTTGGAAGTATTTACATTGATAAGCCACAACTGGAGCTCAAAAATATCCTGAAAAATACAAGAGAAACTTCACAGCTCATTTTCTATGTGACATCCTGTCAGGTTTTGTCACAGACTCAGAGACATCAAGTACCCCACACTTACATAGGTAGTTAAATAGGAACTTACATATGGTTGTCAGAGAAGGGAAATTGCAATAAGTTGGATAAATGGGGCCTCCTTAATGGGTAACCACGAAAAAACTTGGTAAGCAAATGGGAAGTCACCTATAGAGGCTAACACTGATGGAGAAACACACAGAAACACACACACAATATGAATAGAGGGAGCTCAATAAATATCTAGAAACTCATAGAGCTCTCTCTCTCTCTCTCTCTCTCTCTCTCTCAATAGAGGGAGCTCAATAACTGTTTAGTTCCTTTTTGTGTAGTAGATGGAGGTAAAAATAAAAGATGAAAAATAATTTCTTCAAGAAGGAAGAAAAGAGCTCATCACAGGTCACTTACATCATTGTCCATGTACTTGAAAAGAGGAGAGTTGCACACATCTGACACTTGATCTTGGTCTTGCTGGTCATATCCTTCCAGAAGCTGTTCCAGAGCAGCACAATCTTCACTCCCATTGAACCCTGGGATGCTACAAAAAACAAGTATCAGGCAGTTATACCTGCTCCTTCACATGTGACTCATTGCAGCTGAGTCTGCGCCCAGAAGATGGTGGCAGGATTGTTCCAAATAAGGGGATGTAGGGCAGGAGCGGGAGTAGAGTGGGAAGGGCACTTGCTGTCCATGTGGCTGATCCAGTTCAATCCCCAGTATCCCCAAAAACTTCAGGAGTAATTCCTGAACAGCGAGCCCAGAGTAACCCCTGAACATTGCTGAGTGTAGCCCCAAAATAAAAACCAAGCCAAACTAAATTTAACCAAATGAGGGAATGCTCTCAGCAAAGAGTTTTTGGGAGCCAGATATAATTAACCACCTCTGATACACTGAACAGGACCAAGAGTTTCTTAGTCCAAAGTGCTAACAGTGTTAAAAGTGAGAGTCTGTCCACAACAAACAAGAAATCCCTCAATCTCAGTACCCTATGACATCATCTAAGAACACTACTTCTCATAGAAGGAAAATACAGCAAAATCAATTCTTTTTTTTTTTTTTTTTTTTTTTTTGGTTTTTGGGCCACACCCGGTGACGCTCAGGGGTTACTCCTGGCTATTCGCTTAGAAGTCGCTCCTGGCAGGCACGGGGGACCATATGGGAACCGTCCTAGGTTAGCGCAGGCACCTTACCTCCAGCGCCACTGCCCGGCCCCAAAATCAATTCTTAAGTCACCACCTCCCATGGAAATTCCCAATCAACAAAACACCACAATTCTTTAAGAATTCTGCTTTAGAAGCTGAAATGCTACTCATGCGTTCCTATTACTATAAGATATTAATTGCAAAATCAGCTTCTCAGCCAGTATCTTTATCTAAGTAGCTCCCCTAGATTGAGATATAGAAATGGTAATTGGTTAGTGCAGACAATACTGTTACATCTTACCTGTAGCTCTCCCTGACACATCTTTCTGCAGCCACATAGTCATTTCTGTGCAGGTGCACTAAGACTTGAGCGATTGTTTTCTGAAATAAAAGAGGTGATTATGGCTCAACTTTGTATTCAATAAAGTCAATTTCCTGACAGCTGGAATTCAGCTCTGCGTCTTTACCTGTATAGATATTTAATTTTGCAGTAGCAGGCACAGAACTGTTACTAAAGGAAAAGATTCTAGTGTAGCACTTTAATCTGCACACAAACCATTGGGAGTCTAGTCAAAATGAAGATCTTGACTAAGTAGGCCTGAGACAAGTCTAAGATTCTACTGGGAGTCTAGAATGAGCTCCCAAGTGGTCTTGACACTGTCAGCCTAAGGACCACATTCTATTAACAAGCATTAGAATACAACCACATTAAAATCCTTTAAAAAATTCATCCACAAAAGTAGCAATAAGATCAGATGTTTCACCAAATATCACTTCAAAAGAGCTCTTATAGCGTTTATGAATGTTCTAGATAAAAACACATTTAGTCAGGGCTGGAGAGATAGCACAGTGGCGTTTGTCTAGCAAACAGGCGATCCAGGACCAAAAGTGGTTGGTACGAATCCCGAGGCCCCATATGGTTCCCCGTGCCTGCCAGGAGCTATTTCTGAGCAGACAGCCAGGAGTAACCCCTGAGCACTGCCGGGTGTGGCCCAAAAACCAAAAAAAAACCAAAAAACAAAAAACAAAAAACAAAACAAAAAAAACAACACATTTAGTCTTCATATAATATATTGCTTCAAAAGTCGACTAAATCTTTTCTCATTTTATTATCAGAGTAAGCCATTCAACATTTGTCTTTAAGGTACCATTATTTTTAAGTGCTAAAATTTAATTTAGTTCATTTCTGTAATTATAAGTGTTTACAGTTATTTTATTAAAAATGATTTTCAAAAATCAGTCCTTTTGTCCATTCCTTTGAGGTGTGTTTATCCTCATGAAACAGTTAGATTTGCTTCCAAGTCCTGATATGATCATTCCACTTCTTGACACCTCTTGCTGGCATCAGCTCTTTCCTCTGCAACTGGTCGTTTTCCTGGTGCCTTCTCGGTGGGGAGGTTCTGGATTGTGCAAGCTTGCAGGAATAGATCTGGAGTTCTCTGGAGAATGCAGATGCTGCCAACAGGCAGGCCAGGCTCATACTGTGAACTCAGCCAATAGCCTGAGTTCAGTTTCTATTGCTCCACTGTGTTCCACACAGGAGCCCTACCTGGGTTATGAATCTGGACAAATGTTTTCATCTTATGTTAGTCCTCAAAGTCTTTACTCTGGCTTTCTGGAGCCTCCTATACAGGTACAGTCAGAAAGAGGACTCAGGATGTATGTGGGTCTACCTTTTCAGGGGAGCTTCTCCTCCTCTCTTTCTGGATAATTCTCCTGTGGTCTTAGCGCTTCTCAGTTTACTTTTAGTGTTCTATGTACCTCTGCCACTGCCCATGATTAGGATTGATTCACCCTCTAAGCAAATCAAGAAAAAAACAAACAGAAAAATAATGGGATTTTTTAAGAGTTTGCCTGGCTAGAAAGGTGAGGACAGCAGGATTCCTTGAGGGTGGCTGCTGGCTCATGTGCTTGAGCAGAGAGCCAGGAGTACGCCCTATTCCCTGATCAATAGCAAGGTAAAGCCCCAAACAAAAGGCAAAAACTATACTTCTCTGAAGCAAAGCTGCAAGAGGAAACAACAGACTCTGGAAACTTATGCATGCTGTTGTTTTACTCCCCCTCCAGAGCCCTGCCTTCCTTTACTCTAAGAGCAGCAGTTGGAAGTTGTAGTTGCATTCAGCAGGAAAAAAAGGCTACAGAATACTTTCTCCTTTTTAGCTAAAACTAAACGTACAGCAAGTATTATTTAATATACACAAACATAGTGCATCTGCATGGAAAATAATCTAATGTAATGCCAAAAAAGTAACAATTTCAAGCACACCTTATAACAAGTTGGGTAATTCTCAATTTCCTTATAAATATTTTTTTCCTTCTGAATAGATAGTGCCGCTTCATCAAACCTGAAGCCAAAACAAAGAAATAGAAATCAAAGCCAGTTTAAACAAGATTCTGCTTTTGTTAAGTATTTGATATTACAGATTTTTGAGAAATACAGATAGCTGAAAATTTCGCACTAACTTATTGGACTTATCTTTGAAATGTTTCAATCATCCTTTTACAAACGAAGCAAAAAACCTTTAGAAAAAGTTATAATGTGAGTTTCAGTAGTGAGCATCCATTAATGACTTTCAAACCCAACAAGCTGCTCTTGAACAACTGTACTGTGACATCAGAGAAAATTCCCAATTTAATCTGCCTGGATTTTTTTCCTTCTACCCAGCATAGTGCCTCTTTACAAATGAATGAAAGCCCCCCAACTCCTGCTTGTCAGATGCTCCATGCTGCTTTAGGGAGCCCCAATAGTTCTCTGGCTCAGGGAAAGACAGAGGGCTACAAAGTTCTTTTTGTCACCTTTGATTCATAACCAGTCAACTTCTCTTACACATTTCCTTGTCTTCCATTCCCCTCAAATGACAGGCTGACAAGGGGATTACCAAAAACATTCCCTCAAATCCTCAAAGACTCTCCCCCTTTTACTTCCTCCCCAATTTTAACCTCATGGTAACCCAACCTGATCTTCATTTCCCTCTAATTTTGCAATGTAGTGAGAACTCCATAATTCATTCATTAGCATCTAACTCGAAACTATGGCTAGATTTTGGAGCCATTTCTCTTTTCCTATAGGTCAAAAACTGAACATGCGGGGCCGGGCAGTGGCACTGGAGGTAAGGTGCCTGCCTTGCCTGCACTAGCCTAGGACAGACCGTGGTTCGATCCCCTGGTTTCCCATATGGTCCCCAAAGCCAGGAGTGACTTTTGAGCACATAGCCAGGAGTAACCCCTGAGTGACACTGGGTGTGGCCCAAAAGCAAAAAAAAAAAAAAAACAAAAAAAGCAAAAAAAAAAACTTAACATGCAGTCTGCCTGTCAGGACAGAGACCTAATGGCTGAGACTCAAACTGACAGAATTAAAATTTTGCATACTCCTATATCTTAATAATTATTTTTGAAAATTGAGAATAACAGTTTCACTATTACTATGAATTAATTAAACTAAATTTCTGAATTTCTCAGGCAACTAACTCCTCCCAACTGGAAAATATATTCTACGTTATTTATTTATTTGTTTGTTTGTTTGGTTTTTGGGTCACACCTGCTCAGAAATCACTCCTGAGAAGGCTCAGGGGACCATATGGGATACCGGGATTCAAACCGTCATCCTTCTCTATGCAAGGCAAATGCCCTACCGCTGTGCTATCTCTCTGGTCCCAGAAGTGTATTCTTAAAATTGTTCCCTACCTCACCAAGATTCCTGTTCTACATTCCACGCAGTCAACTCCCCCTGAATGTGAACAAGATGGGACTAAATCCTGTTAGTAGAACACTATATAATGGACTTTGAGTAGAGCAGAATTAGCTGGTGGGCCTGACCTAACCAAGTGGTCCATGACAGGTCAGAGATTTGAAATCAAAACATGTGGAAAAACAGCAAACTACCATTCCATAGACCATCCCAATGGCATAGGCCAAGGAACTATAACCTGTAGAGTGAATAGCAGCCCAGACAAAGAAATAGATGCGCATCCACTAAGAGAAGGAGTGCAATCAACCACCAGTGAGTCGGAGCAAGTCAGCAGCCAAACCAGTGATTCCAGCTTGGGGCTTCCAGGCTCTGAGGAGTTACCCAGCTTCCCTGTGTGCATTCTGACCCCAGAACTGTTATAGTATAATAATTCTTCTAGCTTCAAGGTTTATGGCTATTTGTTGTACAAAAGAAGAAAATGAATATAGGGATGTGCGGCTACATATATCTGCATCACTTATAATTGTGACAAGTGAGTTTACCACAGATTCTGCTTCCTAAAGTAAATTACACAAAATATACTATGACATGTTTATAATGTCTAGATTGTATCACTCTAGAAAACAGTCAGTGTTTTAAGGTTCTCATATCTTAATGATAAATGTTCTTTCATCATGAATTTCCTGAATTTAAAAATATGAAATAGGAGCCAGAGAGACAGTACAGTGGATAAGGCCTTACAGGGGTCTAATATGGGATCAATCCCTTGCGCCTAATATTGTCCCCAGGCCCCCTCCAGGAGTAATCCCTGAGTACAGGCAAGAGTAATTCTATGAGTATAGCTGGGAGTGGTCCCTAACTACAAGCAAAATAAATAAAAAATTAAATTTTTATATACCTGCCAAGAGGTCAGTTTGAGGTAACAAGGGGGTGGGGGTTAGAGGGAATCTGGGAGCACTGGTAGAGAGGAAACATTATAGGCCTGATGCAACCATGTGTTTTAAACAACGTTGTAAATAATGTATTACAAAAAATTGAAATGAAAAAAATAAAAATAGTATTTTCTTTCTTTTTTTTTTTTGTTTTTGGGTCACACCCGGCAGTGCTCAGGGGTTACTCCTGGCTCCATGCTCAGAAATTGCTCCTGGCAGGCACGGGGGAACCATATGGGGCACCGGGATTCGAACCGATGACCTTTTGCATGAAAGGCAAACGCCTTACCTCCATGCTATCTCCCGGGCCCCCAAAATAGTATTTTCATATGCTTATAGCCACCTAGCAAAGCCACCCTCTCCCCCAAAATGCTGTACATTTATGCAGTTTGTAGTTTTAAAAAGAGGTGTTAAGTTTGATATATAAAGTCAACACTATTTCTAAATATAACTAAAAATTTCAATTAAATTGATTATTTTTAACAAGAGAGCTAATTCTTATAATTTGTGTTTGTAACTAGACTATAAAACATCATGCCTCTAGAAATGATATACATATGAATAAACAGAGAACTCAGGCACAGGATTTTACATGCATCAATTTCCCAGAAACTCCAAAATCTTAAGCCCCAACTACCTCCTGGACTCCAGAGGACTACCTACCAAGCTTTCCAGATGAGTCATTATTTTTCCAACATAAGCCTGATATCATTCAAGTAGTCCTGCTTCTATAGTCCTTACCTCATTTATTACTGGTATCACCAGGGATAGGACAAGGATCCAACAGAGAGAAATTTTCTTCAACTCTTCAACTAGTAAACTCCACGAACTCCCCCCACTCCCTTAACACCATTCTCCTGTTTATACTCTAGTGCCTGTCTTGGCCAATAGTATTCTTCTGTGCTAAGAGTCTTAAAAGGGGGGGCAGATGATAAGAAAAAGTCAGTGAGTAGAACTGGAGCTAATTTCTCCTCTTTGCTAGAAATCATGCAAAGCTATAGGAAGAGGCACTGAATCTGGGTTCATGGAGAGTCAATCACAACACACCAAATGGTGTCTGTTCCATCTGCTCAATGTTATCTGCTCAACTGCCTCGATCTTCACTTTATACACGAGACAAAATCTCACCAGGAAGCCATATTAAAGTGTTGAAAACTTCATACTGAGAGAATAAAATCAAGATAATTACGGTGATATTTGAATGTATAAATGTAAATGCAATATATCAGATTAAAAATTATTATTAAAAATTATTATTAGATGATTTTACATATGTGTGTAATATAAAGACACACAACTAATGAACAGATAAAACAAAAAAGGTCAGCCATGAACATTGATAATAAAATTAGGTTAGCAAAGGAGAAGTGGAAGGGACAGAGGAACGGAAATAAATAAAAGGAAGATAAAAAATAAACTGCTCTCATGTTGCTGAGTCAATAAAAGCAAAATGCATGATCAATTTTGGTATAACAACTTTAGAAAAATTGAAGATCTTTTAATATTTAATTCAATGTGCCATCTAGCAATTATAAGTATTTCTTCTATTGGTAGTCTGATGTGTCTATGGCACTTTATTTAAATCCCAGATGAAGGTACACAGAGTCATAAATGAACAGTCTTGGGAGACTCACCTGCGTCCACGTACTAAAAGTCTGGAGGCTTTTCCTAGTAACTCAACTGCTTGTCTTAAACGTTCTTCATTCTGAAGGCATTAAATAAAGAAGAGGAAAGATTAGCAGCTTCCATGCATAAATCACTACACTCAGCCTTTTACCCCCACATCATTTGCCAGAGAAGTCAGTACATGAAAGGGTTGGGGGCGGGGTCAAAACTGCTAATTTGTTTCATTACTCTTTAAAAAAACCACAGTTCAGCTGGAAGAATAAAATACATTTTTAAAGTCATCTTTGTATTTTTCTCTGTTTTCTTATAGAGGATGAATTAAAACTTTGATCAAATATTTAAAGAAAAAAGTCAAACTTACCTCAAATACATTAGCTGTCTGTTGATATAACTGTACAGCCTTTTCTGGATCTACATTTTCTATAAGCCTATAGAATAAGACAACAGAACAGGACTTGTATGAGGAATAAGATACTTGATTTTTCAAAGGACTTCATCAAGACTGGGCAAGAGAATCCCACACACTCACTTCCCTGCTCGCTCTAAGGCCATGGCTGCAGTGTCTGGAGTGCCGTTCTCAAGGTACATCATACTGGCTTTCTCAATCAGCTGAACAGCCTCTGGCAACTTCTGCATCTCCTTTAGGTAAAGAATTAGAATGGTACCATAAATGGATCAATTTAGAAATAAATAAAAGTAAGGAGATAATATGCATAAATTATTTCTAGTTCACAGAAAGCATACAATGAACATACTGGTAATGTAAGGCCTTTACATGCTTCGTCTCCCCATCAAGTTTTAGTTTATCAAGCTAAACATATTTCTGTAAATTTACATGGGCTCTTACTATCAAATCACAGGAACTAGGAAATAATGTCAAACAGAAACCAAGAATATGTGCTCATGAATGCTTCCTAGCATTTGAAACTCTGCAAACACATAGTGAGATCCTCGAAATATGCCTCCATTCAAGATTATAAATAGGTAGCCTCAAGGCCATATCTCCTCTCTAAATATATCTACTTGAACTGTTTAGATTTTAAAATCAGATATCTTCAGGTCCTGTCTCATTGCTTTCCACTGTGAAAATACATCAGAAGCATTGGCAGTGGCAGCGGGCTTGGGCTGGGCAGCAGCTGGTTCCCCTTTGACTGGACATGTCATCTCCTGGAAATGGGTAGATTTCTCCTTACTCCCCACTGCCCCACATACCCAGGCTTTTCCTTCCTCTCCATCCAGATTTTTCTGCCTATGCTAAGTGCCATCAACAGAATAAAACTACCTTATAATTAAACCATAATTCTTAGTAATATGCTCCCACATTTAATATAACTAAACCAAAATTATTTTTCTATATCATTAAAACCTATGTAGCTCAGCCGCAGACCATTTGAGTATTTACTTTCAATATACGTATACCTCTATAATGTTTTTTGGCTGGCATAATCTATTTAGAATTGACATATTGTATCTTAAAAATGGTTTAATGGATTGCTTTCAAAAAATCCTACACTAAGCCAATAAATTCATTAGAATATAATACTGCTGAACTAATTCCCACCAACTTCAAAATACAACTTTCAAATTATTTAGTTATTAAGGCTAACAATGAAAAGGCATTCTACAAAGTAAAGTAGTTATTACTGAAAAATCAAGAAATTATATCAGTTAATATAATCTCAAGCCTCAGTGAAAATTACACCTTTCTCATAGAAATCAAAGGTCAAGAAAAGAATCAAGAGTCTTGGGAGTGGAGAGATAGTACAGCAGGTAGGACCATTTTCCTTCAGGAAGTCAAGCAGAGTCAGAGTCACTCCCAGCAGTGCAATAAAACAAAAAAATAAATAACAATAATCACAGCTTGGAGTTTATGTTGAAGGATAGTTGAAAAGGATATTGAAAAAATAGGGGAGAGAAATCTATAAAATGTACTTCACTAGCTTTAGTTCCAGAGTGACTCTTTACAATTCACAATCCACTGACTAAACAAATATACACTAAAACATGAAAATATGTAGGAGAATAAAAAGAAACAGTACAAGCTAGCCTTCAAAGTTTTACTCTCCTAAACAAGATATACAGAGCAAGACATGAAAAAGCAGTAAAAATAAATACCATCTAAATCACATTTTAAAATTAGTAACTAAATCTCCTTGCTAAGTAAATCAGATCATACAGAACTGTGACTAACACTGATATTCTCACCAGATTCCTCCAGCGTGGCAACATCCCGAAGGAAATTAAAATACGCTTATTTTCGGTGGCATCTTTGCTTCAGTTAACTTAGTTTCTAGGGACTAAGTACAATATGAAATCTTAACAACTGTAAAATAATATAACCAAAGGTTGAGCACTGTGCCCTCCCCCATACCAACAACTATCAACCATTGGAGGTAGGGCTGAATGCCAAAATTTCAATGTGTTGGAAACATTAGCTCTGAAAGGTAGATCAGAGAGCTCGGGACACCTCTTCTGCCTAGGAGGGTCCAAAAGCATTAATTAACAGACAAGAAAATGTCAGCAAGCATTTGTATATTTTCCTATGCATCTTCTTTATTGAAAGCCATGCTTTTCAAAATTTCAAATTAGACAGACACTAGACCAGCAGAAATCATGCCTTGAAGACTAACTTGTCATGAAACCTCAATTTCTACACTACAGTATTAGCAACCCTGTTAAAAGAAGACTAAAGCTGGGAACCAGGATGGATGGGTTGGTACCACCTGTGTCTTATAGGCCTGGTGCAGCGTGTTTCAACAATGTGTGTGATCTCCTTCAGAACTGTATGTGAACGCTAAAGCATACAACTCCCAGGAACCACACAACGAAGTGTGCAAATGTGCAAAAGCTGTGCCCAAATCTTCAACCCTTGGCAAGCACAATGAAAGTGTGCAACCCAAGCAAAGCTAAAACCAAATATACAAGTACACCAACCAAATGTGTGTGCATTTTCTCTAGATCATAGCAGAACCACTACTCAACACAGAAAAGGGAATAAAGCACAACAAACAGAAACAACACAGAATATACAACCAGCAACAATAGATTAGGAAACTTCCAGACAATAAATTATTAACCCTATTGTAAGATATAAGAATTTTCACAAGTTTCTACGACTAAACTTATTTTTCTCAATAATTCCATTGCCATGTAGTTATAACAAGCAATATATAGTAAATTATTTAGTGCCAGCCAAAGCGGTAGGTTTGGGTATGGGTGGGAAAGTGGAGACAATGATAGAGTGTTACATTTGAGGTGGGATGGATTTTGGAACACTGAAAGCCAGAAACAACTGTATTATGAACAACTTTGTAAACTGGTGCTTAGATAAAATAATTTTTAAAAATCAGTGAATTAAGGTTATATGTCATAGAAGTTAAAACAAAAGTATTACTAAGGTTTAAGCTCTTAAAGTGAAGCTAATATAATGAATAATTCAAAAAATCTTTTTATCAGATTAGAGAACATAAAAATGGAAAATGTTTTATTTCAAGTGCCCCCATACATGCTCTGAGAATAACCCTCATAACGTAAGATGCTCTATCTCAGCACAAAAGGAAATGAATTCCCAACCCGTCTCGATGTAAAAGAAATATAATCAAAGTAGCGCAGGCAATTGATTAAATCATTTCCATCAAAAAGAGATAGAGAGTAAGACCTACAGTTCTCAACATCAATGGATCAAAGTCAATGAATGATATTCTCTTTAAAACCCATGGTAGTAAAAAATGCAGACTTGCAATCTTATACAATTAAGATGTCCAGAACTCAAAAAAATTTACTTAAGAGATTGTCTTTTGGGGCTGGAGAGATAAACATATAGGTAAGGCATTTGCCTTGCATGCAGAAGATTCGAATCCTGGCATCCATATGGTCCCCGAAGACTGTCAGGACCGATTTCTGAGTGTAGAGCCAGGAGTAACCCCAGAGTGCTGCTGGGTGTTGTGACCCAAAAACCAAAAACAACACAATAAAACAAGAGATTGCCTTTCTTTCTCTTTCCCTCTCTCTGCCTCCCCAATCACTCTCTATAGCAAACTCAGAAACTTCTATGTTCTCTCTAATACATTCTTTTCTAAATTTCACTTTTAAAAATCCCTATCTTAAAGGACACACCTGGAATTTCAAGTTAGTATACTTTGGGCAAAAAATTTTTACAACAAGGATTTACAACCACATATATTTACTCTAATGCCTTGTAGGTCATTCATTTTACCTATAGAACAGTTCTGATGCATCACTGACCTTCAACATCATGCCAGCTTGTTCGTAAGCTCTGCAAAGAAAACATAATTTCGTATATCATATTTTAATAAAATAAGTAGAAAGAGAAACATCAGACCTTGGGGAAAAAAAAACTATTCCAAGCAAAACTATGGACATGCGAGGTGGCGCTAGCGGTAAGGTGTTTGCCTTGCCAGCACTAGCCAAGGAGAACCTCAGTTCGATCCCCTGGTGTCCCATATGGTCCCCCCAAGCCAGGGGCAATTTCTGAGTGCTTAGTCAGGAATAACCCCTGAGCATCAAACGGGTGTGGCCGAAAAACAAAACAAACAAACAAACAAAAAAAACAAGCAAAACGAGTCCTCTGTACTACCTTATGAAGCAACAGGTCTATATTGTCATATGAAACAATTCTATTTCTGTTAACCATAATGTAATTAGAAACATCATTTATCTCAGTTATGTGTTTTATTTTAAAGATACAAAATTAAGGTTCACAAAGGTTAAGTGATTTTCTATTTGACAAACAAACCTAATTTTTGGGAAAAAAATTAAATCTCCATATAATTTTAAAACTCTTCCCATTTCTCTCCATCAAGAAAGGGAGGAAAAGGGTTCGTACTTTTTTTTTATTAGCTACTGAACATAATAATCTTAAAAGTAAGATGACTATCATTGAAACCTATGTATCTTCATTAGAAGTAAGTTGGTTTTTTTGAGCCACAACTCGCAAATTCTCAGGGATTACTCCTGGTTCTGTACTCATAAATCACTCCTGGCAGGCCCATATGGAAAGCCAGGAATCTAACCTGGGTCAGCCGCATGCAAAGCAAATGCCCTACCAGTTCCAGCCTCAGTAACTTGGTTTAAGATTCAAAGGAAGGCTGAAACAAATGCAAATGACCTTTTTAAGTTGATACGAATAACTTGCTCTGAATTCTTTTTTTTTTTTTTTTTTTTTGGTTTT
>PVKC010000843.1:0-58158 GCA_004027635.1 Crocidura indochinensis | reverse complement strand
AAAAAAAAAAAAAAAAAGGAAAATGAAAATTGATAATATGAGAATAGAACTCTCTCTTTCAGGCACTTTATATATGCATTAAATATTAAATAAATACACCTTATGGGACCCGGGAAATATCATGGAGGTAAGGCGTTTGCCTTTCATGCAAAAGGTCATCGGTTCGAATCCCGGTGCCCCATATGGTCCCCCGTGCCTGCCAGGAGCAATTTCTGAGCATGGAGCCAGGAGTAACCCCTGAGCGCTGCCGGGTGTGACCCAAAAAAAATAAATAAATAAAATAAAATAAAATAAAATAAATACACCTTATTATGAATCCAACTGTTATGCTGGAATGCTCAGATCTTTATATCTGTAGAAAGCTCAAGATTAGAAAAGTATGCATATATAGGTGAAGAACATTAAAGCTGTTTTCTGATGTGATTGAAAAGCTTCACAAACAAATCCAAGGATTATATTTCAAGGAAAGTTAAGTTATTCAAAGAAATGTGAATGGTAGCTGTGAAAAGTTGAGTGATACTAGATATCTAGAAGAAAATTAAGGGGAAGGTGTTCCCTAGGTAATAATAATAAAACACTGAGAAATTCAGCTATAAAAGCACTGAGAAATATATCTATAATTTAACATTATAACTTAAGGAAGTTAATTTAACAATCTTTTTAATTGAAGTCAAGATTTTTGCCAGAAGTATAGATTAAAAGGGTTTTCTCAAGAACCAACTAAAAGAATTAACTTCAGTTGACCTTAGGTTAAAAACAGACAAAAGCTAGGAGGAAAAACAAGATTTATCCCTCAAAGGGAGGCAAAGAGGGACTTTGTAATTATCAGGTCCCTGTAACTTTCTGTCTCTAAGAGGGAGTGTTCCCAGCAGGCCCCTGCTGACTACTGCAGGAAAGTTATTTCTTGTGCTCTAATGATTGGCTAAGTGTGATGTTCCTGACTAGTGTATAAAAAAGAAAAAGTATGGAGGGATTAGAAACAATGCTTTGAGCATTGCACACCATTAATGTGTTGTGCTTATTGTCTGGTGGTGCTTACCAGTAAAAAAGTTTCCTGGGGGCTTCTGTCCAGAAATTTATCACTGGGATTTTTATGAAGTACCAAAGAGGTACCATGAAACCTCTAGGCACTAGACAATTTAACCAGAGTAGTGAGACAATCAGAAGGTCTGTGAAGACTGGGGTAAACAGACCAGACCATAAATTCTAGGAGTTCCATTCTAATGCCATTGACCTTTCATACAACACTGCTTCTGATTTTCATGCTACTTTAATGAATCTCTTCTTCCTGTTGAACTTAAAAACTTGTGCTTGCCTATTATCATATATGTAAATTATAGTATACCCCACCTTAAATATTCTTAATCTATGCAGGCATAATTCTCCCTACATAGAATATTCTTTAAATATTCTAGATTTGATTTATTCTTTTTTCTTTGACACAATGCATGGTCCCTACTAGTAATTCAGCGAATGGTTTTCAAATGAATAACTGATTTTTCATGACTTTATGTTGAAAAATTTCCTCGTGCCTGGGAATATATTAATGCAGAAGCTATATATTAAGCTCTATGTGCACAAGATTTTGCTTAACAGCTAATGTAAGATTCCCTGTTCTAATATGAAAGTATCAAGGTTGGAATGAGAGCTCAGATACATATATCTATGTATGTGAATATATATATATTAAAATACAACCCTTAATTCCAGGAAATTATAATACAACAATTAGATATTTCTTTAAATTTAAATATTATTTATTATAATTAGAGAAAATTTAGTATAGAAAGAAAAGTTATAATAATCATCCAAAGGCCCTAAACATGTCACTCTGAACAGCTTTTCTTATATTTATTTGCTCTATTAAGATTGAATATGTCCACACTTTTGCATTTTATAGTGTACTTTTTCATCTTAACAATTTATCAGAAGCATCTTTTCTTTTTGATTATCAAAAGTGAATACATATAGAACCAGAGTGATAGCACAGCAGTAGGGCATTTACCTATCAAGTTACTAACCCAGGGTGGACTGAGGTTCAATCCCTGATGTCTCATATGGTCCCCCAAGCCAGGAATGATTTCAAGCCAGGAATGATTTCTGAGCTAATAGCCAGAAGTAACCTCTGAGCATCACTGGGTGTGACCCAAAACAAACAAACAAAAAAATACAAAAAAAAGTGAATACATGTTAAGTATTATTTAACATATCAATATTAATGGGCATTATTGCACCTTTTGCTTTATGTGTATTCTTATGTGAAGGTAAATTTTTAAAAATAATATCTTTACTTAAACAGAATTATTACAATTATGTTTGTAGTTGGGTGTCAGTCATAAAAAAGGACATCACCCTTCACCAGTGCAACATTCCCACCATCAATACCCCCCATTTTCCTCTTCCCTAAACCCCTGCCTGTATTTGATACAGGCATTCTATTTCTCTCATTCACTATCATTATCATGATAGTTATTCTCTTAACTGCACTCACCACTCCTTGTGGTAAGCTTCATATCATGGGCTGGTCCTTCCCGCCCTCAACTTTATTGTTCTGTGAATTATACAATGCTATCTTTTATTTTTCTTAAAGCCCACAGATGAATGAAACTATTTTGCATCTATTTTCCCTCTGATGTATTTCACTCAGCATAATAGTTTCTATGTCTATCCATGTATAGGAAAATTTCATGCCTTAATTTTTCATAACAGCTGCGTGATATTCCATTGTGTATATGTACCAAAGTTTCTTTAGTGCTCATCTTTTGTTGGACATCTGGGTTGTTTCCATAGTCTCCTATTGTAAATAGCACTACAATAAATATAGGTGTGCAGAGGCCATTTTTGGACTGTTTTTTGTGTTTGTAGTGTATATTGCTAGGAGTGCTATAGCTGGATCATATGGGAACTCAATTTCTAGTTTTTTGAGAAATATCCATATTGTTTTTCATAAAGCTGAATAAGATGGCATTCACACCAGCAGTGTATGAGTTTCTTTCTCCCCACATCCCTGTCTGCACTGATTTATCTTATTTTTTGTCATGTGTGCCAGTCTCTGTGGCATAAGATGATACCTCATTGTTGTTTTGATTTGCCTCTCCCTGATGATTAGTGATGTGGAGCATTTTTATTTCCATATTTTTCAACACATAAATCATGTGTTGAGCATCCTTATCCAGAGAATTATTTTTATAAAACAATACTATGAAAGTAACTTCCCAAGATAAAAATCACTGGGTGGGATTGTATAAACATGAGAAATCGTAATATACACTGTTAGAGAGCTTCTTTTTATTAAATATCATTTTGTTCTATATTGTACTTAGGTCCTCTTAAAAATAAGCTGTGGTAAAATGAGAAAAAATAGGAGCCAGACCATTAGCACAGTAGATAAGGATTTGCCTTGTGTACAGCCCACCGGGGTTCAATTCCTGGCATTCCTATGCCCCAAACCAGCCAAAAGTAATTCCTGTATACAAAGCAGGAAGTAACTTTTTAACATCACTGAGTATAGCTCATAAAATTAAAAAAAAAGAAAAGAAAACATTGGGCCAGTGAAATAATACAGTGGGAAAGATATTTGTCTTATACATGGCCAATCCAATTCCACTGGATCCCTTAGCACCACCAGGAGGACTTGTACCCTGAGATCAGAGTCATGAGTAATATCTGAAAACTACCAAGAATTGTTTAAGACAAATAAAAAAGTTAAAAATAAATAAATAGAAATAAACTTTGACAGTTTCTGCAATTTAAGCAGTCAACTGTCCAGTAAGTCAACTCTACACAGTATGTAAATATTATCAATATCTTTTAAAAATAATTGAACTCGACCAAAGATCACTAAAATACTGTGGCAACAACTAGCTATCAACTAGCACAAGCATCTATCTCTTTCCCAAAACATGGAAAGCAACAAACAGGTTCAAGGCTTGATGACTATGATTATTAGACACTAAGGACAGCTACTACTGAGCCAGGTGAACTCTCACTTTACAAATCATATCGGATTTTACACTTGTTTAACAAATTACCATTTTGCCTGCAATGAGGCGGCTTGATAAAAAAGAAAAAAAATAGGAATTCAAAGGACCAAAATATAAGAACTTCAGTATTCTAGCATTTTATAACTGGAGATGCCATAAAAAGTCATGATTTGAGGCTCTTTGGAAGCCTTTAATCAAAAACATGGTCTAGGCTTATTTCATGGCTGATAAAATAAGGTAACAGAATGCTAGAGGAAAAAATCTTAGACAATGTCTAAATGCAAAACAAAGCAGTTTCCTACCTTTCTACCTTCACAGTCACATTAACATACTATGTTCATTAACATCATTTTTCTTACTGATAATGCAATATCAGGGCAGGTAAATTTAAAGTAAAGTAATCAAGTTGGGCAATCCTTTCCAGATGATATGTTCATTTTATTTATGTCTTCTCTAAAAGAATTAAATTTATTTTTAAATTATTTTTTGCTTTTAGTCACACCTAGTAGTGCTCAAGGCTTACTTCTGACACTCCACTCAGTGACCACTCTTGGAAAATTCAGAAGGCTATATGAGGTGATGAATATTGAACTCTGGTCAGTCAGGTAAAGTATGATCATCCTATTCTCTCCACTATATATCTAGCTCCAACCAAAATATTTTAATTAGTATATCTTAGTACTTCAGAATCTAGACTTCAGAATTTAATCTTTCTCCAAAGTAAAGAACCAAGTGAAAACCTTGAGAAAATCCATGTTAAGGGAATAGGATGCCAACTATACAAAGTTTTAATTCTTTTATTAGATTTTTGGGAAGTTAGGCATAAAAATTTTTCAAGTTTAAGTTTTTTTGGAAGGTTGTTTGTGGACCACACCACAGTGTCGAAGACTCACTCCTGGTTTTTCCTTCAGGAATCAATCCTGATAGAGTTCAGAACACTTTATGGGGTTATAGGGATCAAACCTGTTGTGCAAAATGAGTGCCTTACTCACAACTATCACTTAAAGCCACATGATTTTAATTTTATAAAAAATAAATGGAAGACTTGTGAAAAGAAGTACAATTTTACTAAGTTACAGAGATCTTTGGCTATTTTATTTAAACTACTTGGGAGTTCAGGAGATTAAAAGGCTTTAAAAGAGTTGGTTAGGTTACTGAATGAAGAGCAAAGGAGGTTTTCAGGATGACTGTTGTTTGAAGTTAGTTTCAAAGAAGGTAAATAGTTTGAAGATAGCTTCTGTAATCTCTTAAACAACAGCAATAGAAGTAAGGAGAACAGGGGTGTTGTTATCTTTTAAGGAAAATGAAGTTGTAAAATGCACTTTGGGGGGTGAGGTGCACATCTGGTGACACTCAGAGGTACTCCTGAATCTGTGCTCAGAAATCGTTCCTGACTGGGGGACCATATGAGATGCTCAGAATTGAACCCAGGACCATCCTGGATCAGCAGAATGCAAGGCAAAAGTTCTACAGCTGTGCTATTGCTCTGGCCCCTAGAATGTACTTTTCTTTTTTCTCTTTTTTTTTTTTTTTGGTTTTTGGGCCACACCTGGCGACGCTCAGGGGTTACTCCTTGCTATTCGCTCAGAAGTCGCTCCTGGCAGGCACGGGGAACTATATGGGGAACCGGGGGATCGTACCGCGGTCCGTCCTAGGTTAGCGCAGGCACCTTATCTCCAGTGCCACCGCCCGGCCCCCCGAATGCACTTTTCTTGATCCCTAAGTAGATTATAGTTAAAATTAGATAAGAATATTGCCAAAACAATCTTCCATACATTAGATTTACTAATTGGGATGTTATAAGAATCATGTATAAAATATTCTATTTGTAGATACCAATCAGACTCAGAATTTTGAAGAAGTTGTATTTTATGGAAAAAGGAAATCATAAAAGAGACGTGGAGTCATTTATTCAATACTTTAGCAATTCTCATCACATACCATTTTTAAAGTTATGAAAAATATACATTGATAAACTATGTCACCTCTTAACACAAATACAAATTTCAAATTGATTGTTATCCATATATGAGTAGAAATAATGAATTTATATTTATTTATCAGAAATATCTTTAGATACAAACATACAAAAAGAAAATCAGGGGGGATATACTTTTGAGTTCAAATACATTGAAAAAAATATTTTTTTTTTACTTTTTATTGCACTACAAAAAATTATTTAATACTGGACCAGTAAAAAGAAAGTGATTAAAATAAAAGCCAAAGTTACCCTTTTATTCAAAGGCTGGCAAAGAAAATTGCTGACTGAATAGTTATAAGTGGTTGTATCGAAACTGATGAATCAGCCCCTGAAATTTAAAGATGAGTAGACACAGCTATCAAAAAGTGAAATAGAGGTGATTTTCAAGTATAAAATGTTTCAAGTTGAAAGCCATTCAGGTTCACTTATGTTTTTTCTCAAATTGAAACTTTGACAGATACTTAAGAGTCCATCCGAGAAAGTAGATCAGCAGGTCACTTAGTATTTATGCTTGCTGTATAGATTTGTCGATGACCCACAGCTTACTTTAAGTTAAATGTTTAATTACTTTAGCATGTGAAGACTGAGCCTTCATCAGCTTGGTAAGAAATCAAATAGCTCTAAACAGATAAACAAGTCTCCCAAAAGCAATAAAATAATATCTGAAACAAACTGAATGCATTGATTGCTTATTTTAGAACACATTTTCTAATTATTTTTATATAATAATTATTGTGGACCAACAACGTGTCAAACAATCTTCCAAAGATTTGAGTTACTGTCCCATTTCATTTGGGATGCTTACCTTGTATTTCCAGGATATGATGAGAAAGAGAAAATTTAGTACAATATTAGATAGTTATAAACTGCACAAAGTGAATATCAGGTGCTTTAAAGTTTAGTGTAGTAAAGCTAATTTACTACAGATTCAAGGGAAAAATTTCT
The DNA here is from genome assembly GCA_004027635.1 of Crocidura indochinensis. Taxonomy (NCBI): domain Eukaryota; kingdom Metazoa; phylum Chordata; class Mammalia; order Eulipotyphla; family Soricidae; genus Crocidura; species Crocidura indochinensis. Next base: position 51,249 of record PVKC010000843.1, on the reverse strand, counting down.
AGTTAGAGAAAATAACAAATATGAATATGATAAAATAAACTATTTTGATATGATAGTGGACTAGTCATTAAAAAGAGTGATTTTTTTAAGTCTAAATAAGCAAATGAGTGAAAGGAAATATCTAATAAGGACCAATACCAAGGGTTAAGGTTTTATTCTAAGTGGAATCTAAAGTTATTGGAGATTTTAATTCTTTAATAGATTAAGAGATATAATCTACAATAATTTCTAATAGATTAGAAAACTATTCACAATAATTTAGAAAATAAATCTATATAATTCATACAACAGAGTTGAAACAATCTTATTTATGTTTAAAGAGGTCATTTAACTGTTCTAAGTAAGAAAGATTTATTGGAAAGGTCAAATGATATATGAAAGTATGAGTTTTAGAGCCAATAGTAAACTAGGTAAGCAGTTGTTATGGCTTGGGCAAAGGAGAAGTAAAGAGAGAATAGCAAAAGTATTCTTGGAAAAATTTTAAATATATATATATATACACATATATATATATTATGGGGTATGTTCATGGCTAAAGATGTATAGTTAAGGAAGAAATTAAGAGATAGAGGAACAAATCAGAGATAAGTTAACTGTTGAGCAATCACCCAATTCTTTATGCAAAATCTTAGGTAGGTATGGGTAGATGATAGGGATAAGAATGAGAAGTGTTGGGAGCCGGGAGGTGGTGCAGGAGGTAAGGTGCCTGCTGCCTTGCCTGCGCTAGCCTAGGACGGACCAAGATTCGATCCCCCGGTTCCCATATGGTCCCCAGTGCCTGCCAGGAGCGACTTCTGAGCACATAGCCAGGAGTAACCCCTGAGCGTCACTGGGTGTGGCCCAAAAACCAAAAAAAAAAAAAAAGAATGAGAAGTGCATAACCAGCAAAAGAACTTGTGATTCGGAGAAAAGAAATTGACAGTAGTTTTGACTATGAAAATGAAGATGCCTGAAGGACCAACAAGCCTGCAATTGTAGAACATAGGATCAAGCAGTAGCAACGGAAAGATGATAATTTGCAACCATTTGACTGGGTATAATCAGTGAAGAGAATGAGACACTGAAACACTTGAACATTTGTAAGGTAAACAGGAGAGAGAGCATATAGGACACTGAGAATGAGTAGTTGGTGAAAGAGCAAGACAAACAAGAGAGACTAATTACAATAAATTTTGCATAGGGCATGATTTTTCTGATCATTTTCTTCCCTGTAACTGTGTCTGAGGAGAACAACAACAACAACAACAAAATCCTCAATTATATGTGAGTCTTTTTGTAATGATAAACACCTGAACTGGTTTAGCCAAATAACATCATTTATTAAATTCTTGGATAATACCTTATGTGAGAAGGACAAGTAAGGGGTATCAGTGCTATTAACCTGTAACAAAGAAGTTATAAAGATAGAAAATAATATATATATTTGTATATATATATATCTTCACACGAACATACATATAGATGAACATGTATATTTGTATAGATCTATATCTTCACATGAACATATATAAAATACATACAGTAATAAAAAAGGTTCTATTAAAGTATTCTTTATAAAATCAAAATATAGGTAATGAAAAATTTTACTTCCCCTCTCACAGCCTAATACTGTGTGTGGAATGTTGCACTAGTGAAAGGGGGTGTCTTTTTTCATAACTGAAACCCAACTACAAACATGTTTGTGATTATGGTACATAAAAATATTAAATAAAAATCTGTAACAATGAGATAAATAAAATTTCTATTATTTTATTCTCCTTATAGCCTTTGACATGTTTTGGGGATAGAAAGTGGAAATCATGTAATGTCAGGGAGAAAAGTTTTAAATTTTTTACATGTTAACCACGTATTTTGAAGCTATGGAAATATAAATTTAATATTTGCATGTATTCTTTTAGGTAGCTATAGACACAAACACATATATTCTCATTCTCCAAATAAATACTAAGTAGAAATTCCTCCCTACTTATCCATAAGCTATTCTCCCAAAGATAAAATGCAAAACAACAACAAAAATGAACAAAACCTTTGGAAAAGCCTTTCCAAATGTAAGAGTCACTTTATCTAATACATTGCCCTGGTTACAGTGTTCTGCACAATTACCAGGAAAATGTCTAAATGAGCACTGCTGTCCAAAATAAAATTCTGAACTGATTGAAGTTTAAGTATTTTCCTTTTTCTCATTGCTAATTGTTAGCCTAACATATTTTCTTAGGTAAAGTAAGTGAAAAGTGAATCTATTTCATTTCCCTTTAAATTACTCAGAAGTCTTAATTAAAATTTCCACTCTTTGGGTTGGAGAAAAAAAATAAATCCGTGATGGAACCTAAGTGATTTGTCTACTACATGGATACAGAAAACAGGTTACTTCAGGAAAGTGATCACTGACAAGTACAACAAAGCATTTTGCAGAAAGTAGTGGGACTACAGACCCAGATTCTCTGCTCCTATGGGCAAGAAACAAATTTTTTAGTATGTATATTGTACAGGAAACAGTGTCTGACAAATGGAAGTTATCTAGAATAGACTCAGGAATAAAAGAGCAAATGGCTACTTTACATAGTAACACTGTGAAAGAGAATAGTGGAAGAGAAACTTTTGAAACAGGAGATCAACTTTTAGTAGAATAACAATAGGCTATATATTTTTTGTCATTAAAAAATGTAGGGGGGGGTGGCGGGAGATAGCATGGAGGTAGAGCATTTGCCTTTCATGCAAAAGGTCATCAGTTCGAATCCCGGTGCCCCATATGATCCCTCGTGCCTGCCAGGAGTAATTTCTGAGCATGGAGCCAGGAGTGACCCCTGAGCACTGCCGGGTGTGACCCCCCAAAAAAAATGTAGGGCCGTAACAATAGCACAGCTGTAAGACATTTGCCTTGCATGCAGTCGATCTAGATTCAATAATTTCCAGCATCCCATATGGTCCCCTGAGTCTACAAGGAGCAATGTCTGAGCTGAGAGCCAAGAGTAATCCTTGAGTGCTGTCGGGTGTGCCCACCCCCCAAAATAAAAAAAAATAAAAATAAAAAATTGTAACACATTCTTTTTTGCAAGGAAATAAATTAGGAGAAAACAAGACAGTAAATAGTCAACAATAAGTCAGAGCATATTGCTGACTTTGGGTAAATTAAAAGGGAGCAAAATGCATTGCTTTTCACAATATGATACTTTAAATAATGTTTACTGACTTTTATTTTTGTGATATAGAAGAAAATTATGTTGACATACAAAGTAATTTTAAGTAAAATCACAGCTCAATGAAGTGAAAATTATTTGAAACCTTTTTCCCTCTAAAGACTGGCATCCAATAGAACAATTAATGAAGATCAAGGGACATTTTTTAGTCATGAGCAAATTCTCTTATTCAGTAATAATGTGACTCTTTCAAGAGGGTTAAAGAAATATGCTGTAATCTGGCTGATTGGGTTCCTCAGATGTGATTATCAGTCTGCTTTGATTATTAGCTTAATTGCTATCAAAATCAAGGAAAGCTGTCCAGTGATTGCTTCTTGATTTTTTAAAAAATATTTTGACTGGACAGTACTGTATCTTTTATTTTTCATGTACCTTGATTACTGCCAGATATATAGATGTTTTGATTCAATTTAGAAATGTAAGTTATTAGTAAAAATGGAATCAGTAATATAATGTAATTTGTGCCTAAAAGTGAGTTGTTTTTAAATTCAGACTTGAGCAAATCAAAATAAAGTTAGTTCTAGGAGAAACAATTTAGTATTTCTATCACAATTGAATTTCAGATAGATAAGCATTTTCTATAGTACAAATCTATTTCATAACTATAGGACTGGTGGATTAGTATTGAATGTTCATATAATTGGCAGACATTATCCTGAATGTATTATGTCTGCCAAACTTTTTTTAGTTTTCCCAAAAAATCGAATGGAAGAACATATTATTAAAGGTAAGTGATTTGCTTATTCTCCATCATATTGATAAATTAGAGCCTGATTTTTTTTGTTTTCTAATATATTTTTATCCAACCTCTGGTCACTGCCATTTTTATTTTTACTAGAATGAAATTTAGTTGAGTATTATTTTAAAAAAGTTTAGATGAAGAAAATCACTAAAAAGATGAAATTATTTTTATATGAAAATATATTCAGATAAAAGAACTGGAAAAACAGGTCCTGAGGTTAAATAAATTTGAGTTATCAGACTAGATATAAAATAAAACTATTAAATAAGAACATGATAACAGCTGTGTGATAGGAAGCAATTTGTTGTCATTTGTTGTTTTCCCTTCTGTAGTTTCAGTCTCAGACTCACTTGTGATTCACAGACTCTGGGTGAATACTCTGTGCATCAACAAGAGGAACAGCGGGAATAGGCAAGAATCAGTATAAGATATGGGTCAAAGCCATTTTTTCCATTTAAATGAGCGTGAGACATTAGACATGTTTTAAATTTGTTCTTGTTTTTATTTTATTTTCTCTAAAAAAAAAGGACTCCTCCTTAAGGTCATAAAGACCAAATTAATGTGGGTAAAGAAAGATATATGACTTAAACTAAACTATCAACAACTTTTTAAGTCTGTACTTATGATGATTGCATTTTTTAAAAAAATGCACATACAGAGTCAGATAGTAGTGATTTTCTATCCAATGAGACCAAACTATCTCTTTTTTTATCTCTTTTTTTAAAGTGTAAAGTAATTTACTTACCTTGAAATAGAATTTGTAATTGTTATGCTTCATCTACAAATATATATTTCAAAATAATCAAACTGAAGAGAAATAAATTTTTTCTAATTTATTTTCAATCAATAATAAAATATAATAAAATGCATTCATAATACTTATGCATTTAATAATTATGAAATAACAATGATCTAGAAATCTTAAAAGAAAATAATAACATAAGGTATTGGTGTGATATGAATATCTAAAATAGTAAAAATCTACAGTAAATTAAAAATAATTAAATTTGATGCAAGATGATAAATTCAGACCTAAAATTATATACATATTAAAGCATAGATATTTTAAGGCTGTCACTGGATCTGAATAAATTATAATGGTTTTATTTGGGGGCCACATCTGGATATGCTCTGCCTCTACTACTAGGGATCACTCCTAGTGGTGCTCAGTTGATCATTTAGGGATTCCAGGGTTCAAAGATAGGTCAGCAGTATCCCAAACCAGTGCCTATCTCTTGTTCTATTTCTTTGTCTCAAGGTTTAATCTAGATAATTATCTATAATAATAAGATAATGATGATTACATACATTGGTGTCAAGAAGTCAGTATTTCATTGTTTATTTGTTATCTCATCTATCATTAGATTATTCATTACATGCCAATAGTTCTTCAATAATTATCAATAATATGTATCATAAATAGCTAAAAATACTTCCTAGGAAAAAGATGCTGCAAAGATAAAAACTATTGCTATATTGGAGCCTGTAGTTGTTCCCATGGCAGTATACTTCAAGGGCGGAGAAACCTATATCTCTTAGGCCAAGAGAATTCTTGCTATAATTTCCCCAATATTTGCCATGCCTATGCAAAAAAAAAAGATTTTCTCTTTTTTGTTTGCCTTTTTTTTCCCCTGATGGTACTAAGACCAGACAGTTGAATGTTCATTTGGTGGAAATAAAAACTGATCAGACATGAATACCAAATCCAAAGTCAATGACAACAGAGTCGATACTCAATCTACAACAAGCTTTACAAGGGGGAAACAGTTGCACTAGCATTACAGGGGGAAAGGAGGGAAATGTAGGATGCATGCTGGGAACAGGGGTGGAGAGAGGACAAACACTGGTGGTGGGAATACCCCTCATTCATTGTCACTATGTGCCTCAAATATTACTGTGAAAGAATTGTAATTCACTTCGATCACAATAAAAAGAAACGCACAAAAAACTATTTCTATTAACTTTATGCTGGTTAATAAAAACAAGTTATGATTATAGTACTTGTAATAAACATCATGTCATGCATTATTATAATTATGAAGACTGGGTAAGTAAAATTTAAGATACATCCAGAATTTCAATTCAATGGTACAAATTAAAATTCAAAAAATCATTTGTCTACTTAATTTTATTAACTTTTAATGAAAAAAAAAACGAGATGTGTGTTCTTGAGCCACATTCTATGGTGCTCAGAGGCTATTTCTGGCTCTTTGATAAGAAGCGAACCCTGGTAATGCTCAGAGGTAAGGCAACATCTGTAGTGCAGGGATTTCAAATCCAAGTTAGCAGAAAGCAAAGAAAGTGCTATACCTACTGCATTGTTTCTATAGCCCTTGAAAGTTTCATTTTTGGTGTTTATTTTTGTTGTTTTCTAAAAGTTTCTGCCATTCAGGCAAAAGTAACACTAAATAAAACGGGCCATTTGGGGACAGACAGAAAGACATTGCAAGCAAAATAATATCCATTACTTCCAATAATTTAATTTTATTTATCTGTGGAAGAAGTCAGAAGTCTTAAAAATGGATTTTGCTGTTTGTGTATTTTCTGAGCATTATTTCCCTTCTTTAAATCTTCTAAAGTCAAACTAATCCTTAAAAAGTCTCCTTCCTTCCTTCTTTCCTTTTTTCCTTCTTTCCTTCCTTCCTTCCTTCCTTCCTTCCTTCCTTCCTCCTTCCTTCCTTCCTTCCTCCTTCCTTCCTTCCTCCTTCCTTCCTTCCTCCTTCCTTCCTTCCTTCCTTCCTTCCTTTCCTCCTTCCTTCCTTCCTTCCTTCCTTCCTTCCTTCTTTCCTTCCTTCCTTCCTTCCTTCCTCTCTATTCCATAGAAACTAGTTTACGCTCTAATTATATTCAAGACATACCAAGTTGTTTTATATATCAGAAATAAATTATTATCCAACACATTGGCTATAATAGCTATTTTCTTAGGTTAAATTTAAAATTTCAAAATTAGAACATGAAAAACCTTGGAGGCAGATTAATTTTGAAGGCTAGCATGGGTTATTCTAGCATACTCTGTTGAGCAGGGGAAAAAACTGGTATATGCAAATCCCTGCTAAGGGAAGATAGGGGCAAGGATGCAGCTGCTTCCCAGTAACTCTAGAAGGAACCTAGTTTCTTAAGTTATTATAAATGTTTTCGGTTAGTGTTATTTGTTTCAGAACTTGAGTATCAACAACAATGTTTGAAATGACAAATAATTGCAATGGAAGGACCATGTGTTGTCTAAAATTTAGCCAAACATTTTATCATAGAAAAGCCTCCTGAGCCATATGGTCCTGCCCACCTCCTGAAGGACATTTATAGTTCTCTCTTTCCTATAAACAGTTTAAAGTAACCATGATAAACATTCTGGGGGAAACCTAAACTTGCATTTGCTACTCTTCTGTTGATTATTTGTGTTAATAAGAAAATGTTTACGAATGCAGAGGCGAAGTTTATGTGGGAGGAACTAATGCATATACCCACTGTGTGATGATTTACTAGAAGTTTATGTTGAGAATGAGAAATAATGAACAAAGTTTTCTGTACTGGCACACAAGGTTTCAATAGCTCCTGTATGTTAAGATTTAATACAAAGTTCATCAATAAGAGAGTAACTCCAAACAAAACATATTAAGGAAAAAGTTTCACATCACCGAAATGACTTTTTTTCTTTTAACATTACCCAAATAGTTTCAAAGGTATCTCTAATACATATCAATCTACTTTTATAAAGCATATCATACAATTTATTTTTCCAAAATTATTTAAATATGTCTAGGAAATGTCTAAGATCTTAGAAAATTCTGTAAAGTTACTAAGGCCAGGTTTCAAGGATCTATAGTTACAAAGCAGGTTCTTAAAAACTGAAATGATTATACTCACAAACTGTTATAACTTCCTTAATGTTTTCTGGAGTTGTCTACTTAGTAAATAAAACACAAAAGGAGAATCATATTCCAAAGTCAAGTGTCACTTATGTTCATTGTACTACCTACCCACTCATGTTCCTCATTGTCTCATGTCATAAAGTTGATGCTTACTTGGGATAAATGTATTATTCAAAGGAAACTAGAAGCAATTTCTGAGCACAAAGCAAGGAGTAACCACTGAGCACTGCTGGTTGTCCCAAACACCAAAATTAACAAACCTAAGATGTGTAGTAAAAATTTACATATTAAAATATTGATTCTATATTCTACTCGTCTACATGATTGATATGTGTATTGAAACAAAACATTCTATTTCATAGTTTTCTAAAGAAAAAATTAAAACCTTCTTTGAGTCATGCAGAACTGTCTAAAATCTAGTCTTACCTAAGATCAATGTTTCTATATCCTCTAATTGGAAAATCCTCTAGATTGGAAAATCTATGCACATTGAAGTCCAAAAACTTTTTATTTTTATATAGTATTCCTTAGATAAGGGATACTTAAGAAACTACCTTTACCCAGATGCCATTTTTTTATGAAAGTCTTTATCCAATTTCTAGGACAAATCAGTACTTTTCACTTTTTTTTTTTTTTTTTGGTTTTTGAGCCACACCCGGTGACGCTCAGGGGTTACTAATGGCTATGCGCTCAGAAGTCGCTCCTGGCAGGCACGGGGGACCACATGGGGGAACCGGGGGATCGAACCACGGTCCGTCCTAGGTTAGCACAAGGCAAGGCAGGCACCTTACCTCCAGCGCCACCGCCCGGCCCCCAGTACTTTTCATTTAAGATTCAGTTCAAATATCACATTCTCTTTCTCTTAAATTCAAAAAATCCCAAAATACAATCTCTATAAGGATAGCTTTATTTGTGAATTTTTCATTGTCTAAACAGTTTATAGACATTTTTTTATATTTGATTTTACATGTGTTATAGCAACAATTAGATTTACAACTATTGGAGAAAAATGGTATTGTTATCACTCAATTGTGTGTAAGTAAATGATCAATTAAATATTTATTTCCATATTTTACTAGAAAGAAGTCTCTTTTATTGACATATTAATTTTAAAATGCTTAATTAAACAAACAGAACTAAAACTAAATAAAGCAATTGGAATTAAAGGATATAAAAACTTTCCCCAAAGACCCCAATCAATACCTAAAAGTTGAAGAAATAAACCTGAAGAATTATTAAGGCCAAAAACCACATTATCACTGGAAACAATTTAATTCAATCCTGTCTTTTAAAACTCCGAATGGCAGTGTCCCAAATGTCTTAATTCAAAATAATTGCCAAGAACAGTGTTTGTGGTATAAAGAACCATTGGGCAGAATACCATAAAGATAAAGGCACTCTTAAAAAGAGAATATTTCTTTGGTATAGAGCTATAGTTTAGTGGATATAGGGCTTAAATTGCACATGGCCAACACAGATTCAAATCTCTGCTAGCCCATATGGTCCTCTGAGCTTCCCCAAGTGACTCTTATTTTAGAGGAGTCCCAAACAAATTTAAAAAAGGGGAAAGGATCTCCTCCTCAAATGTAAAGGACCTTTACTTGCTATTATGCAAGGGATGAGGGCCCTGATTTGTATTTTCATTCCTCTTGCAATGACATGTTTTACCAGTACACAGCAGGAAATTGTTGCTTTAGTCCGAGGTTTCAAGGGCAGGAGGGAGGATAGCAAGTGCTATGTTAAAGTAAAATTTTAAATGTGTAATTAAGTAAGGAACTAGATTATAACACAAAAATATCTGCGTATTTCTAGGTGTGGGGCAGTGTTGAAGATGTCCATTGCCTATTCAGGGTACTGCTCTGGTCTTGCAGTGTTAAACATTGCTTGGCATCTGGAAGTTCCTTGATAACCCAAGTAACTGTGTGTCTACAAGGATGAATCTGGTTTAGCACTTCTTTTTTTCTTTAGATGGAACACACTTGGAGGATCTTAAGGCTTACTACTAGTTTTACACTCAGAAATCAGTCCTAATTTATAGGACATATGGAGTTCTGGGTCTCAAACTCAGGTTGGTCACATGTGAGGCAAGAGACATATCTGCTATACTATTGACCCAGCCCTTTACTATCTTTCAATCCCTGATGGAAAGATTTAAATGGAGACATGGAACATCTGCAGAGTTCAAATGAATATTCCAAATTGCCCGCAGTTTTCATTTTGAGGAATCTTGAGATTACAATGCTATAAAGTAACAAAATATTGAATGTTACTAGATGTTTTGTTTGTTTTGTTTTGGGGGCATACCCAGGTTTGCTCAGTGTTTTCCCTCACTCTCTGTTCAGAGATCCCTCCTGGTGTGTGCAAGGAAGAAACCAGGGTTTAGGCATGCAAGCAAAGCACATTAAACTTTGTATTATATATCTAGTAAAATATGATATAATTTTGGGCTATATCCAGTGGCATTCAAGGACTACTCCTGGTGCTGTGCTCACAAATTACCTTTGGCAGGATGAGGGGACCATCTGGGATTCTGGGGATTGACCCTGGGTCAGTAACATAAAAGGCAAATACCCTACCAGTTGTGCTATAGTCTCAATGCTATTTATTTATATATTTATTTATTTTTGATTTAGGTCCATATCCTGCAATGCGCAGAGGTTACACCTTGATCTGCACTCAAAAACTGTTCCTGGTAGACTCGAGGCATCATATGGGATACAGGGGTTGGAACCCATGTCTGCCCTGGGTCAATAGCATGCAAGACAAATGATTTCTACTGTGCTATTGCTCCAGTCCTGCAAAATTATATTTTTAAAGTAAAATAATTATCTCTGTATAATCTCAAATTTATAAAACATATGCAACTTTTGTTGTACAGTAATTTTTTCCAATCTCTAGAGAGGCTTAAACTTTAAAAGATAATGTAATACCATGATTTACCAAGTTACTATAGTCCAGTTGTTTTAGGCATTAAATGTTCCTATTCCAATCCCACCACTGGGTGAGGTACTCTCCACCAATATCCTGTCATCCCAGTCCGATGCTTTGCAGGCACACATAAATTGATTTCATATTATTTGTTACAATACAAGGGCAAATTGAATTATCAAAACTTAGATCAATATGGTCGATATGTGATAACTTTTATCTTGCAATGCTGTTACTGTTGTCAGTGTCTGAAAATCTACTGTGCTGGTTAGTGCTAAGTTGAGCTTACGGTGTTATTGTTTAGACTCATTGAGTTTGATACTCTTCTATGTAACTTTCCCATCAGATTTTCTGTGATCTGACTGGGATGAGAGGTCTATGAAATTTAGTGGTGTCCAGAATATATAGATCTGGAACAAACTGGCAGTTTGATGAGGATCAATTATGGAATTGAGCTATTTCTTTGTCAGAGGGTGTCTGGGATATTTTGGGCTGCTGTACCTTTAGACAAAAGGGAATCTGCTTACCCTCATTCTGAAAAGACCCCAAAGTTGTCATTTGGGACCAGTCTATTTGGGAAGATTCAACAGTATCATATTTTTCAGGAGATTAGTTTTGGAGTTGAGGCACTTTTCTTTTTACTGCAGCTCTTTCACATACAGGCTTTCAGATTGATTTGAAATGTAATATTTATTATTCCATCATAACTAAGTAATATTGTCACATCACATTTCTATTTGTTTTTATCTCTCTTTGTTAGACAAAACTTTATGCCTGTCTTATTTATATTTAGGCACCTGATACATTGTTTGGCACATAGTAGGAAATCAATGAACACATAAAGAATGAAGTTTCCTAAGTTTAGGTTCAACCAAGTCTATTACCTATTGTTATATTGTTATAAACATCTTTTAAAGAGCTACAGAACTAAAACTAAGTCTCAGCAAATCTGTAATCACATTTTGTTGTTCTACTATTCTTTAGACTGAGAGACCCAACCCAATTTGCCACTAAAATATTAGCACATATTACACTTTGCACAGTTTCAGACACCAGTGTCTTTAATACTTTCTTTTCAACTTTTTTTTCAAACCTAGCTCCCTGTCCTAGCCTTCCTGAACACACAAACACACATTTCTGAAGGTCCTCACTGGATAATTCAGTGTACTGATGACCTTTAAGATGAAACCTAAGTAGAGTAAACAATGAGCACTTGGATAAAACATGTTGTGTTGTTAGCTTATATTGGGGGGTTGGGGTTGAAGAGTGTGGTAGGAGAGAAGAGAAATCTGGGGGAGGTGAGGAAGAACATGTACGGTAAACGCTATAACAACTTCCCCCCTCCCTCCCCTCTCTTGTTTACAAAGAAAAGAAAATAGCTAATATAGCTAATTGACGTAGGATGTGGGTGAGCTTAGTACTCATCTCGATCCTGTTTTGCCTCATCTTGCGGTTTCTTTAGGAGCACATCAGGGACAACCATTTCTAGTGCCTTAGAGGGTAAAAAGAAATAAAATAAAGCCACTCTGCATTCTCCTCTGACATTCAGGCCAGCTGAAAGAGCAATCCCAACCCCCTGAAGCTATGATTATGTAAAAGTTATGAAAGTTTCAAATTCAAGATCAGGAGATTATAACCATTTAAAACCTGGATATTTTCTTCATATTGATACCATTGAGTGGTTAGAAAGCCTTTTGAAATCATAATCTCAATTAAGTAAAACCAAACATTGATCAATGACAAGAAAAGTCTTCAGTAGGAAATTTTCAAATTGTTTTAGTGGTTTATGTGTTTGATATATTTCACCCTCATTCGTACATCAACATTGATTCTGGAAAACAACTTTAAATTAGAAGCAGATAATAATACTTGGATTAAATGTAGCAATGATCTATTAATTGGTTTTATTTTCTAATAAAACATGTATTTTTCATGCTCTAATATCCTCATAAGAAGAAGGGCATATATAACTAAGTTATAGTCAGTCTGAAAAATAAATTTTAATTCAATATATAAAGTTTAATTTCTGCTAGTGGTAATGGTCACTGACAATATTTCAACCCTTTTGATAAACGTTTTTGAAAATGAACTCATGCTCAAGAATTTATAATAAAAGGTACCGCATTATTTATATTTTAAAACCAGACAATCTCACTTTAGTTTTTACGTTAATTTTTATTTGGTTAAGTTTTCTCTTAACCAGAATTGGAACTGCCAGTCTAAGAAAATATTTTAAATATTTTGGATTTTGCATTGGTGTCCCTAGGTAATATACTCCCTCATTATGTAACTATCAACAATCTAAATGCTTCCCCACAGTGATTAGTTTTGTTATGATTTTATGAGTATGGAAGCATGAGTCTCAGAAGTTTGCTCATATCAACTCAAAAAAAAAATCTCATTCTTCTAATACAAGAGGTTTTCCAGATGTTTTAAACTTCGGTGTTTCTATTGTAAAGGCTATTGATGAAATAATTTTATTAAAATATTATTAGTATTTAATCACCAAATGTCCTTATAAGTTAAGTGAAATACTAGTTAAATTCTGATAATGAGTATCTACCAATATACCATTAGGTTCATCCTATCTGGCTGTCCTTCCTGACACTGTATGCTGAGCGTGGACAAGTTTAATCATGAAAAATGAGGAGTTTCTCACGCTTTTTATTCATTTCCTTCTTCAGAGTAGAAGAGGTCCCAATGAGACAGAAAAGATAGAGAGCCAAAAGGTATGGTTTATATTGCTGTTGCCAACACCAGCACTTCTTTTGCCTACAGGAAGAATCTTTCTATAAACACCTATCACTCCCCGGTGACATCCCTTCCTAGTCTATCTACAAACTGGAAAAAGAAAACACTAAACTTCTTTTGAAGATACAACATATCCATGTCATGGAAAGAAAGAATAAATTATCTAATGCTGGACAGCAACTGAACAAAAGGCTATTTTAGATCTGATTCAATGAACAGTTTTTTGACATAAAGCTTTGGCCAGGCATATACAATATCCTATAGGTGACCTGATTTTAGTTATTTCCCAAATGTTCAATAGTGGGCCCTGATGAGGGCTGAAAATACCCTTAAGGGATAGTATTAGCATGAGGATCAGCTGGGGGAATGCTTTGTATTTATTTACTTAAAATACATTTAGGGGCTGAGAAATAGTACTAGAATTAAGCCATATGATTCACATGCGTCCAACCCTTGTCTTATCTAAGAACACTGCCAAGAGTGACTCCTAACCATTGAGTCAAGAGTAAGTTCTGAACACAGTCCAGTGTGGCCCCAAGATTCTCACTACTGAAAAAGTCAGTCAATTTCTAGGCAGGATAATTGAATGTTGTTGTTTCTTTTTTTCTGGAAAGTGGGCAATAGGTCAAAGTGAATAGTGTTCTTGTTCAAAATTCAACAAACTAAATATTTACTTGAGATCTGTTTTCCTTTCAAGTCTGGTTTTGCTTTAAGAAAATAAAAACAATTCATTTACATTGCTTACCACATAATATAGGGACTACTAGTATAACAACAGTTTTTGGAAATACTATATTCACCTGAGCCTTTCCTGGCTTATAACAAAACCTAAACCTTGTGCTGTTTGGTGAGCCATAAATATTCCTGAAGCCTAATTTTAAGCAAATTAGGGCACTGCATGAAACATCCTTACTTTTGATTATACCTAGGATGCCCATTAGGCCTTCTTTAATCTCATCATATATATATATATGCTAAAATATATATATGCTAAATATATATATATGCTAAAAGTAAAATAAAATTAAGTAAAACAAAACAAAAGTCATTCTTACTGCTGTGACTGAATTTAGAAAATTAGGAAAAAAAGATCAAAGTCAGCTAAAACAAATCAATTTGCAGTCTTAAAAATGCATGGTCAGAGTACATTACACACACACACACACACACACAAATAAAGCAAACAAAATACAGGGAAATTTTAGAAAAACGCAACTAAATTGTTTTACTGATCTTGAGAAATTGAGAACAGTGGCCACCGGTCTGCAGAAAAAAAAATTCATTTATAGTCTGGGCAGGTGGAGAAGTGATAATACCAGCCACTCTTGTTTCTGTCTTTGCTGTGGGGTCTCAGATGATGATCCAATTTGTTTGAACCTTTCAAGAAATATGCAGCCTAATTTCCATAAACTACTAAAAAATTCACTGAAATACTATCCTTATAATAACATAGGAAATTCTTATTGGTTTGATTTTTTTTTATTTAAAGCTTTAAGAAACTATGGAGGATATTAGTCCCATTTTTTATTTTAGAGAGGTAAAGGTGGGGACAAAGTCTAGAACTATAACAAGTATTCCTTAGAGTAGTTTCGTTAGATGCATTCTTTATAATTACTGGTTGTGTACCTGTCTATTATTTCTCTTAACTTTTGAGGAAGTTGTCAGGTTTTCAAGAAAAGAGTCTGTTTGGAAAATTCGGGAGTTCTATTAAACAGTTAACCAGTCAAATTGTTGAAAAACTTAACATTTTTATCTATATTATATTTATTATCTATCTATATTATCTGTCCAAAGTTCAGTGAGAGGAAAATAATCATATGTAGAAAATAAAAAAGAATTGCATATTTAAAAGAATTTAGTCTCCAAGGAGACTCAAAATATTGAACCATTGATGTTAATCCAAAATAGGAATCAATAAGAGACTGCATAATCTCAAAATCACTAGAATATTTTCTAGAACCTTTTTTTCTCAGTTTGAGGATTTTAGATTCAAATGTCTTCTGATAAAGCAAAATTTTTAAATGCATGGCAAGAAGTATGTTATAATAAAATACATGTTAGCTAGAAATTTTTCCTATGAAGAATGTTTGATAAATTTTGTGGGTGGTACAAATCCTGTCAGCTTACAAAGAAATCTAAAATACTACCCAGAAAGTTGTATTTATACAGAGAAATTTTGGTAGGAAAACAGTGAAAAATCTGGGCTTCCACTTTTCCATAGCCATCTATAACCTTTACTATAATACTTCATTGTGTGCTGTTTTCCTATTAATTTACATCTTCAAGATTCCTAAGTCTATTTCTTAGTCAAGATTACTTTTTTCGATTTCTTTTCACATGCAATAATCCACTCAATTTCACTATTTTCTCATGTTATTCTTCAAGTCTTCAGTCCAGTATCTATAGACATCCATAATTAACTGTACTGCTTCCCAAGAAAAGAAATATGTAAATGACCATAGGAAAATGTTGGTGACAAATTTATGAAGAGGTCAAACACATAAAGAAAGTTTTGTCATTTAGCATAATGAGACATGTGATTTTATTTTTTCTGAGATACATTAAATATATTGAAAATTTTTCCATCAAGAAAATACTGCATTATAAAATGTCTTATAAAATTTTACTTTTTCCAGATTTAAAGTCTACCACTTATCTTCCTTAAAACTTACTTTAAGAGGGACTGGAGAGATAGCATGGAGATAAGGTGTTTGCCTTGCATGCAGAAGAACCGTGGTTGGAATCCCAGCATCCCATATGGTTCCCCGAGCCTGCCAGGAACAATTTCTGAGTGCAGAGTCAGGAGTAATCCCTGAGCATGGCTGGGTGTGACCCACCCACTCCCCCCCCCAAAAAAAAAAAAAAAACTCAGCTTAAGTTTTATCTGACAGTACCTTAAAAGAGGTATCCACTGAAGACTATTTTTAATGGAATTGTCTCAGTCAATACATTTAATTACTTTTTTCAGTTGATATATACTATTTTTGGATCATAATCAAATAAACTTTGGAGCCACCCAATCACAGGATTTGAAAAGTGTGTAAAGAAAATTCTGATATTTATCAGAAAAAAATTCAAAATGTATAACCATTGGATTTTGCAATATCTCACAGGAAAGTTGAATTTACTTCCAACCTCTCCTCCTAGAGTTTCATTGTTCTGCAGCCTGAGTAAGATGTTTCACCTTTTCCCTGTATGGAAATAAGCAACAATAGGACCACTTTGTGAGAGAAAATCATGAAACCTTTCCAAATGAGGAGGATGTGGAAAGTGCCAAAAAGCCAGAGGGCCAATGCAGCAGAAAAATGGATTTGACTTCCTTTAGTTTTTAATGAATGCAATTCTTTTGTGCCTAGGTTCAGGTAAACCTGCAGAAGGACAGTCATTGAATCTTTGCAAAGGACAGTTAGTGTTTCATTGGGAAAGACAAGCTCTTCACTTTCTATGTGCCTCTAAGTACGTATTTATTATCCTAGCTGAGTAATTGTATGTTCCCTGTAGGCACTGGAATGAAAATGATAGAGAAATCAGCTTCTCAATGTTTTAGGATGAAAAAAAGACAAAGAATTATGCCATACTTCTGAGAGGTATTCTTGGAAAATTACCATGATATCCATAGTGAAGGGGGAAAGTGACTATCATTTATTAACTTCGTCATACCAAATGCGCATGAGGAGCTTAAAAATTTTAGGTGCTTCTCACCTTTTAGGAGAAAGAGTTGATATTCTTAACTTGGTATATTACTCAAGGTTTTTTTTTTAACACTTTTGAAAATTTGTTTTGTTTTGGGGCCAACTCAGCTGTGCTCAGGGCTTACTTCTGGCTCTCTGGTGAAAGATCACTCATGGTGGCCTCAGGGGAACATATGGAATGATGAGCATAGAACCCAGATCAGCCACTTGCAAGGTAAGCATCCGATTGACTATACTCCCATCTTGATGCCTTTCCTATCATGCTAGTCTTTGGTGCCATTTGTTAACAAAAACCTTCTAATTTGGGGTTAAAAATCCATAGGGGTTAAAACTGCATTCAGCGGTCATTGTACCCCTTAGAAATCTAAATAAATTATTAATATATTACTATCAAAAAGTCACAGGAAGACTTGCAAATTCCCAGGTGTATAACCTTACTTGACTCATAGAGCCAAAAATGTGCTTCCAGCAACGTGGATGTTTGCTACCACGGAGATGGTACAAACAGTAAATGGGCTTGATGGCTGCCAAATAATTTGCATCTGGTTGTGTCATAGAAACCTCGCCTAAAGCATATACCAACCAAAGCTAACAGAAAAAGCCTACTTTTAAAACAAAATCTACTATTTTTCTTAATCTCTAAGCAGAAGAGCAGCAAGAATTTACCCCCATATATCCACTGACAATATTTTTAATAAAAATGAGGTCACTAAATATTAACATAAGTATGGTGATTAAAATTAATATGTGCATTAATATAATTTGGAGTAATGAACAGGTTTTACAGAATGTGAAAAGTAAGGTTTTTCCTAGCAAATAAATAGTTTTAAGTCAAAATCTTTAAATGAATCATTGAGTGCTTGAAAAAAATCTCAATTTCCAACCAGTACAACCATGTTCAGGCAAGTCTATGAATATGCAATATATTTATATAATCTCACTGAGAGAAATAACCAGCCCTTCATTTTAATTAATAATAATATATAAAGCAAAGATGGCATACATCCTAGTGAACTACTATTTTTCACCCTCCACCTAAATGGTTCATTGAGTCCTAGTCTTAATGAGTGTGACATCATAGTTCATTACCATGGAAATGACTATGATGAAACATATCATACATGTGGCACTCTTAGTCATCTTTTCTCTGCTATGCTTAGTGAAATCAGATTCACTTACATCTTCTCATGTTAATAAATTTTTTCAGTGCTAAAGATCAGTGAACAGAACCAGTGACTTTTTTGAAGTAATCAGAAATTAATAGAATACAAAGGAAATAATCGAAATTCTCTTCCTTTTGGGTCAATTATGATTATTGTTTATATGCACATTTCATTTTCATATGTTTCTAAACACTGCATAGTAAAATATTTGGTAAATGGCTGTACACAATGATTCTTAGTTTTTAAGATCCTTTATAGGTTCTAAAATGTTTTATGTTTTATGGATTATGAAAAAGCACAGTCCACAGGGCTCGAGAAGTAAAAAAGTTGGAATTTTTACCGTGTTGTCAAGGAACACACAAGTTTTTCTATTTCTTTGGGTTTCACAGTTAAAAGTAAAGTTCAGACTTTATCTTTTTTTAACAAGAGATAGTGGAGATTATAAAACAAGGCTATCTATCACTAGCTTCCTGGAAAAAAATTACAAAATAGAATTTAGTTGTAATCCTGGAAAATTTAAGTGCCTTAAACAAACGAACCACAAATTATAAGTTTTGTATCCTTATTACTCAACACAAAGTAGGTACTCCACAAATGTCACCACAATAAATTCAGAGTAAAGTAATTGAACAAGAAAATAAATTATAAAATTTTAACTTAAAACTATTTTCATTATTATTGCTATTTATATTTTATGATATTAGTTGAGATATATTGAGCAGATATATGATTTTAAATTATCTTGTACTAACTTTTTAAATTAGGATATAAAGGTATATAGGTAGCAACTAAATATACATATTTTGTGAAAATAGAAATGTTTTAGCATGTGAAAGACCTGACAAGAAAAAAAGAACAAGATAAAATATGGGTATAAAACATTTGCAAAGCACAATTTTTCAAGAACACTGATCTCAAGATTATATAACTTGGATGCTGGAATATAGACTGAGATTATTAATTCCTGGAGGATAGTGGGAGAGGGATCACTAGATTGATTGGAAATAACTTTGGAACATAGGTGGAAGGTCTGGAGCATGTGCTAAGCAGTGAGAAACAAAACCATAATCAATTATGAATAAAAAATAAGAGAAGAGGAGAGAAGGAATGCTGGCTGAACCAGGCTATTATAGGAATGAGAAGGAAGGTAATGGGCACCTACGTGATGGTGATATGTGGCAATATTATATAGAAATAGTAAGAACTTGATCACTATTATAATCCTATTTCCTAAAATGCACATAAAAATAAATACAAATGACTCCTGAAATTTAGTAGGCAAAAAGATAACAGGAAAAAGGCACAAACACACTTTACTAAAGAGAATACACAAATGGAAAATAATAACATGAAAGTAAGTTTAATGTTATTAATCATTAAGAAAATGCAAATTAAAACTGAATTGTGATATCACCACACACTCATAAAAATGGCTAAAAATTTTTAAGTGTCACCACCAAATTTTGTTGATGGTGTAAGAAAATCTGGAGCTCTCATACTGCTGAAGGGAATTAAAAAATAGCACATTTAGGCTTAAAATCTTTTTGAAGTTCCTTAGAAAAAAATTCTATATGGCCTAACAATTATACTCTTGTGCATGTACTTAAGACACCACCTATAGATACATGTTTGTACATAAAAAGTGCAAAATTTTTATAGGAACCTTACCTGCATTGATAAAACCTGGAAACAATTAAAGTATTCTTCAATAGCTAAATGCTTAAATAGCTATCTCATAAAATATTATCCAGTAATAAAAAACAATGTACTACTGATGTATATAGTTACCTTGACAAATAAGCTAAGTACTAAAGATTGTGGTAAATTAACAGTCAGTACCCTTAAGTACAAAACTGTATGTTTCCATTAAAACATTTATGAAATGATTATGTATTAATGGTTTATAGGTTCACAGGTGAGAATGGACATGAGGCACAGTAGATGAAGCTACAAATGGACATTATGAGGGATTCTAAAAAATAAGAAACATTTGTTCTTCACTGTATTAAAGTCAACATCTTGCTTGTGCTATTGCAGTATAGTTTTGCAAAATGTTAACTTTGGGAGGTAATGATTTGTATTTTATTTGTTAGGGGGCTACACCTAGTGGTACTCAGGACTACACCCGGATCTGCACTCAGAAATAACTCTTGAAAGGGCTTGAGGGATCATACAGAGTGCCAGAGTTTGAACTGCTGCTGTAGGAAATCATGTGTCTTATTTTCTGTATTATTATTTCAGTCCCAACTTTGGGAGAAAATAGGTAAAGAATACATTATCTCTCTGTATTTTTATTCATTCATTCACCGATCCATCTATCCATCCATCCATCTATGTATGTATGTATGTATGTATCTATCTATCTATCTATCTATCTATCTATCTATCTATCTATCTATCTATCTATCTATCTATCTGTCTGTCTGTCTGTCTCTGTCTCTCTGTTTATCTGTCTGTTTGTCCGTCTGTCTGCCTGTTTCTCTATCTAATCTATTTATTGGGGCCATGCCATGTCACTTGAGGATTACTTCTGCTCTGGACTCAGAAATTACTTCTGTCAGGTTCAGGGAGCCATATGCGATGCCTGGAATCAAAAGTGGCTCAGCCATATTCAAGGCAAATGCCCAACCCGCTGTGTTATTGCTCCAGCCCCTCTGTTTTTGTTGTTATATCTCCAGGTGAAAGTAAAGTTATCTCAAGACATAAAACTCAAATTTTAAAATGTATAAGATTATCATTTCCACAAATAATATAACATCTGATGTTAACTCTAAATGTGCCTATTTTATTTGCTGAGCAGCTTTGGAGCTTAGAAAAATGTAGTATGTGATTAACTAAATCATTTAAAGAAAGATCTTTAAATAATCATTTTTACCGAGATACAGTCAAAAAAGCCATAACAACAGTTATAAGAATGATGTCTTTATAGAACCAGAGCAGTGGCGCAAGCAGTAGGGCATTTGCATTGCATGTGTTAACCTAGGACGATCTCCTGGTGTTCCATATGGTCCCCCAAGCCAGGGGTGAAAAAAAAAAAAGAATGATGCCTTTAATAATAAATAGCGTTCTAATTTTTCTTTAAAAAAAACTTCATTGAGAAGAGCACCAAATTGTAATTTCAGGTTCACAAAACAGTAGTAAGGTGTTGTTTTTAGGTGTTCTTTCTCTACCTAATACTTCATGGAAATTGACTACATGTAATAAACATTGACTTCTGATTCAAATAAAGAAATGCAATGCATTCTCAAAAGTTTGTTTTCATATTCAACAAGTATTTCTCAGAGTTTGTTATATAAACAGGTCTGTGCTGAGCATGGGAGAGGCAAAGAAAAATACAGTCAGGGCCTTTCTATCAAGTAGATTCACTATAAATGAGGCATAGGATACCTACATCATCACAAACTTTTACAACTCAATGTAATAAGTGTCTGAGAAATGACTAAAAGAAACAGCACATAGGAAAGCCATTGAGTCCATATAAGTAGTTTCAGCAGGTTGCAGAAATAAGAGCTTTTCAATGTGCTAATCAATGAGCAATGAATAGATATTAGTCATATTAAAATAAACAAATCAACAAGTCAGATAAAGTTCCAGAAAGAACTTGTAGCTTTTGTTTGGATAAATGACAAGCTTGAATAAGCTAAAAATTATGAAAAATATTTCTCTGACTCACCTTGTACATTGTTCTGCTTAGTAGGAGAATACACATGAGTAACAGTACCAAACATTTTCCTACCTGCCTACCTATAAAACTCTCTAATAGAGATGTGATGATATGCTGGTGCTGAGTATGCTATAAGATACTAGAAATATTTTTTGTAGGGGTTGGGCCACACCCAACGGTGCTCAAAGTTTACTCCTGGCTCTGTGCTCAGACATTACTCCTGGTGGTGCTCAGTGGACTTTATGGAATGCCAACGATCAAACCTGAGTTGGCTGTGTGCAACGTAAACACTCTACCCACTGTACTATTGCTCCAGTTCTGCTCTGACAAAAAAAAAAAAAAAAACTACCAGACAATTTTGAAATGTGCACATAGCATTTAAGCATGTGGGGTTTAGTTTGTTCATAGTAACACCCCAAACCTTATTAATTAACTAGACTCTCCAACCAAAGAAAGCAAATATATCATTCTCAGTGATCTATGATGATTCATTGATTCATTACAAATAGCAGTATTTCTACCAAGCAATGACCATAAAATCAATGATGGATTTACATACCAAAAAGATACCATGGTTCCGAGAAAGTACATCATCTTAATGATCAGACTAATGCTCATTTACTAATATGAGATGAAGTAGCAGAAGATAAAATCTAAATCCAGAGACTCTTGTATAAATCACAGCTCAGAGAAAACAAAATTAGCTGTTAATGTGCTCGCTTTGGCAGCACATATACTAAAATTGGAACGATACAGAAAAGATTAGATTAGCATGGCCCCTGCACAAGGATGACATGCAAATTCGTGAAGCATTCCATAATTTAAAAAAATAACTATTAACTAAAAATGACAACTAAGCTTCTAATGCTTTTAAAAAAACAAATTATTTATTTAAAATATCAGGAATCAAGATAGAGGAAGAAAATTTAATTTCTTATCCAGCGACAGTATAGACTAGGTATTATCTATAATTCAAAGATGATATGCAAATGAACATTATAAAAATAACTCTTCATTCAAATTATAAATTTAGATTAATATTTCAGTGAGGGGCCCGGGAGATAGCATGGAGGTAAGGCGTTTGCCTTTCATGCAAAAGGTCATCGGTTCGAATCCCAGTGCCCCATATGGTCCCCCGTGCCTGCCAGGAGCAATTTCTGAGCATGGAGCCAGGAGTAATTCCTGAGCTCTGCCGGGTGTGACCCAAAAACCAAAAAAAAAAAGTATGGACCTTACTCACTGTATCACTTCGATGGCTCCTGAATTTACCAAATTTTTAAAGACATTATTAAGAGGTAACTAAGTGTTTGTAGCACTCAGCATTTGAGGTCCTTGGTGGCTGCACAAGAATATTTTGTAGGACAAATAGAATTATAAAATGTCTATCTTAGTAGCTGATATATAAAAGGATCTTGATGAATCATTAAGTTTACAATATATGAATGTGAAACATATTGATAACTGTGTTCAACCATTCAGTGTATGAAAGGCCATGGCTTTCTTAGTCCAAGGAAGAAAGTTCTCACATCCATTTTTCTTCCTGGGGACCATGCTTTAAAATACACATCATGGTTTTCATCCCACTGAGGCTGAAAATTAATGCCACTTAGAAAGAAAGGAGAATTCATTATCCATCTAGAGTTGGAAAGGTGAGAATTGTTCCTCCGTGTTGCCAGGAACCCAAACAATGCAGTTTACAAGACAGAACATTTCCCACTTATCTACTATACACATTTAGCATTTTCTATTTTGGTCCATTTTTAATCTATAATTATTCTTCTTTGTGGAGTTGAGAAATCATAGCAGGAGGTTACAATACTCAAAGAATTAATTCTTTCATGGACAAGGAAAATTGGAAAAAATACAAGCCTCGAAGGAAAAATGCCTTTCCATTTCCTGAGGCACACTAAAAGTGCTATTAGTTCAATTTCTAATAGTTTCCACAGCTCTGCTACTGGGCATAACTCGTTTTCCATCACAAGCATGGTAATCTTTGCCTAAATCTATAATATCACTCTGACCCTCTTGGGTTCTTATCACTTCTTTCCCTAATTGTTAGGAGTAAGAAGAGTGTCTATTAGGAATTTGCATTTCTCTGTCAGGATAATTCCCAATGCCATGAGCCTTGTTCCTTCTATTTTGGTGTGCAATTGTGTGGAACACTCCATTTCTTTCCCAGAACACTAGAAATTTCCCTCTTAGACTACATCATAATTGACAAAGTTTGTGGGGCAGCCAAAATATATTTACACTACAGTGGCCAGTTTGGCCTCGTTACCTAAAATTTACTCTGGAACAGTGGCCAAGCTGGATATCATAATTATTAAAAACAAACAAATAACTTTCCCCTAAACTACAGGCATCCCACTCATATTTCTCTTTGGTCTACATCAGAAACTTAAATGTAATAGTTTAAGTGCCACTTAAAAGTTCTTGCTTCTTCCCTGTAAATGAAACTTGACAGTCAATCCAGAAAGGCCAATCAGTTTACTTTTTCAGTGATGTTAAACATTGTGTGACACAGTGGCAAATGAAGTCTTTAAAGTCAGGAAAGCTCTTTTCCTGTTTCTTAATCTGTTTTTTAATGATGTAGTTTTTAATAAATTATGAAAAATCTTTCAGGTTCCATTTCCTTATTTGTAAAAAGAGGATAATTAGGGCTATTAATTTATAGAGTTGTTTGGAGCATTAGATATGTTAGTAAATATAAAATGATCGTGGAATGTATTTAGCAATAATTGTTATAATGATCAAAGGTATTAAAATAATATCAGTTTTATTTATTTTTTTTATTTTTTTTTTTTTTTGGTTTTTGGGCCACATCCAGTGACGCTCAGGGGTTACTCCTGGCTATGCGCTCAGAAGTCTCCCCTGGCCTGGCCTGGGGGACCATATGGGGCACGGGGGATCGAACCGCGGTCGTCCAAGGCTAGCGCGGTAAGGCAGGCACCTTACCTTCAGCGCCACCGCCCGGCCCCTATTTATTTTTTATAAATATATAATATATATGGATTTTTTTGTTTTTGCTTTTTGGGCCACACCTAGTGACTCTCAGGGCTTACTCCTGGCTCTGCGCTCAGAAATTGCTCCTGGCTTGAGGGATCATATGGGATGTCGGGGATAAAACAGCTGTCTGTCCTACGTAAGTGCATGCAAGGCAAACCCCCTACCGCTTGCACCACTGCTCTGGCCCCTATTTTATATAAATATATTTTACCTATGTTTATGCTCATTCTCTTGATCCTAGAACTTTTTGTCACTATTTGTAAGAATTAGCCAAGGTCTACTTTGCATAAGGATTAGAATTATACCAGGAGCAGTTCAAAGATCCCACCAATCCGATATGGTTCCTGCCATATTTATTTTCACATATGATAGCTAGTTGCAAGGGACTATGGTTAGATTTATGGTTAGAAATTCACTGCTTAAACCTGCATGACTGCTTAACTTTTATTAAAATAGAAACAAACCTCTGATATAATACCATTTAGGTACTTGAGCATTTCTAATTTCATCTTAATTTTACAAGACCATTTGAAAGATGACTGTGAGGTGAGTAGAGTGTCTGGCTAATGACATAGAAGAGGCACTTCAAAGGAAACAATAACTAGGATAGAAAAACTACCTACAAATGGGGTAAACTATTCACTAATTACATGAAATAAGGGGTTAATATAGCATACAAGTCATTAACAGAACTTAGAAAGAAATGCATCTAAGGACACCCCAAACATACATCTTTCTAAACCCATCCAAAATGAGAAGAAATGAACAGAAAGAGATTGCCAAAAGGCACATAAAAATGATCCACGTCACTAATCATTAGGAGATGTAAATCAAAACAGCAATGAGGTATCATCTCACACCTCAGAGATTGGCACACATCACAAAGAACAAGTACAACCAGTGCTGGCATGGATGTGGAGAAAAAAGGGACTGTCACTTGCTGTTATTGTGAAAGTAGACTGGTCTAATCTTTTTTTAATTGAAAAATGATATGGATAGTCTTCAAAAAAATAGAAATTGAGTTTCCATATGATCCATCAATACCACTCTTAAGAATATACCTAATAATTTAAAAACGCCATGCAGAAAAGCCCCTTTGCATTTCTATGTTCATCACAGCATTATTTACAATAGCTAGAATCTGAATAATCCAATTGCCCAACAGCAGATGACTAGCTAAGAAAACTATGGCACAACTACATAATGGAATACTAAGTAGCTGTCAGGAAAAAAGATAATGAAATTTGCTTAATCATGGATAGAAATGGAGAGTATTATTCTGAATGAAATAAGTCAGAGGGAGAGGCATAGAATAAATAATATTGCTTATTTTTGGAATATAAGAAAAATTAAAGATAGCATGGTAATAATATCCAGAGACATTAGAGATGAGGGCTGAGAGGACCAGTCAATGGTAGGAAGCTTGACACGAAGCAGGGTATATAGTTAGGGTAGAGAAGGGTCCACTATGACAATGATAGTTGAAAGCAATCATTCTTGGGGCTCGGGAGATAGCATGGAGGTAGGGCATTTGCCTTACATGCAGAAGGACGGTGGTTCGAATCCAGGCACCCCAGATGGTCCCCTAAGCCTGTTTGATTTCTGAGCGTAGAGTCAGGAGTGACCCCTGAGAGCTGCCAGGTGTGACCCAAAAACCAAAAAAAAAAAAAAGTGATCACTCTTGACAAGGACTGGGTACTTTTTTCAAGGCGAAAGTGATATGCACAGTCCTCCTTCATTAACATTAGTGTAAACCAGTGTCTTAAAGAGGAAAAAGAGAAGAGAAAGAGAGAGAAGTAAAATGTTTTCCCAGATGCATGGAGGGTGTGCGTAGGTTGGAGGGAATCTAGGGACACTGGTGGCAGAAAATGTGCATGGTAAAGGGTGATATACATTCTATGATTGAAACTCAATCATGAGCAAATTTGTAACCATGGCACTTAAATAAAGTAACTAAAATTATTAAAAAGCAATTAAAATTGCATTATGGGGGCAGAGAGATAGCACAGCGGTAGGGTGTTTGCCTTGAATGCAGCCAACGCAGGACAGACCTGGGTTCGATTTCTGGCATCCCATATGGTACCCTGAGCCTGCCAGGAGCAATTTCTCAGCTCAGAACTAGGAGCAACCCTTGAGTGGGCCAAGTGTGGCCTCAAAAACAAAAACAAAACCAGAACAAAAAAATCACTATGTGTGTTGATAAAGTTAAATTGAGCTGTTTTATAGTGATAATGAGAAAGAAATGCCAATAATAAATCAAATAGTTGAATTTTAAATGAAAAAAAATTACAATATAAATCATCAAAAATATTGCTAAACAAGCTAGGAAAATATAAAATAAGCTTAGAGTAGGTAGATTCCCTAAGGAGGTATTTATTTTGGAGAAATTTGGAGAATATTAGCTATGTTACAGGTTTGGTTAAACTAAATCATCAAAGTTGAAAAGAGATATTATTGGGTTTTGATAGTGAGTACCTGAAAATTATGAGCACAGATAACAATGATTTCTGTTATAAACAAGGGCTGGGTGGATGAGTTTTAGTAAAAGATAAGATTTCTATCCCAGTCTTCTGAGTATCATTGCTAATTAGAGTATGACCACTTTTCATCATAGTAAAGATTCCATCCTTATTATCATGCATTCTGTATTATCATAGGTATGTGTTCTGAAAGATGTTAACTGATATATTCTTAGTTTGATATGAAATAGATACAGCAAGCACTAGGTCGAGTGACCTGGGCTTAGATCTAAACTCTGCCATCCAAAACTCATTACTTGTCAAGTCATTTAATTTATATTTTATGCCTCATCTTCAGTGATTAATTGTGGATATATGTGTGCTTTAATTAAAATACTCGTTCCAGAATGCTGTGTAAGTATTAAATGTGGTCATATACTTGAGAAGATAAATTAGATGCTTAGTAAGCAGTAGTTATTACCAATGAGACCTATCTAAACTGTAGGCTACTACAGGGCAGGGATCATCTTCATATTCTTGACGAAAGTAAATGGTTACTAAAGTTTAAACTAAAATTTGTGGAGAAAAGTATACTTTTCCTAATTACAGGGTAGCACAGGATAAAATAAGGCATGCAAGATACATTTCTATCTAGAAAATGGTACTTTTTTTAGCTAAAATGAATACTTTTTTTTAGACAATGCCTATTCAGTTTCTTGTCATTTTCTAACTATTAACACAGAAAGAAATGAACAGTCTCTACTTATAATGATAAGCATAATGTGATTATATATGTAATTGCAGATGCAGAGGGGAAATGGCTTGCATTATGGATAGCTCAATCTTGAGTTTAAATGGAAATGTCCTCAGAGCATACCCGTTAGACACCCATCTCAGAACTCACCAAGTACCTCTAAACTTCTGCCATTTCTCCACATTCTAAACCAGCTTCCCACTTTGGTTCTAGGGAAAAGCAGTGGTAAGCAGAATAATTATTTCTAGAGAAATTGAAAAAAATTTAAGGGTATCTGAATCTCATCACTTGAATGGCAATTCCTGTGCACTGGAACTCTTGATCTAAGTCAATTTGTGTAGCTCACTCAATGAGTCAAATTACATTGCAAAATTCATAGCAGCATCTCCTAAGGCTGGAGACATCCTGATTTTAAAATACAGTTAAGATAACACAATCAAGACTAGAACTTTGTTGCTAAACAACTTTCTTGCCTATTGAACTTCCCATTGAGCCCAATTAACTGCTAGTCATTCAATTTATATTTACACTCATCACTCTGATATTTGACTTATTGACTTGCAAGAAAAAAGTTAAAAAAAGCAAAAAATTAAGCAATACACGTTTTAATTTATATATAGCCATAGACTATCTTTAATTAATTTAATATTAAAATAATTTTTACAATGTATATAAATAACAATAATTGGAGACACAATTTGGGACTTACAGCTATAGCAAGGAGGGATGGGGCCAGAGGGGTGGTGGAGTAGTAGGCTGTTTGCCTTGCATGCAGCTGACCTAAGAAGGACTGTGGTTCAATCCCCTGGTGTCCTATATGGTCCCCCAAGCCAGGAGCAATTTCTGAGTGCATAGCCATGGGCACATAGCCTGAGCGTCACCAGTGTGACCCAAATACAAAAAAAAAAGTCCAAGGATGATAAAGCAGGTAGCAGATATTTTACATCATGAGAGGCAATAGTGAGTGGGTGTCAAGACAGATGAAGAAAAGAGAGAGATAGAGAGGAGAAACAATTAAAATGAGGTTATGATTTTCTTTCGTTGGAAACAAAGCTTTATTTCTTCCTGGATTCTTAATTGTTCAGCTTTAGTTCTAGTCATGTTCTAACATTTTCCCTGTAATTAAAAACATACGTACCTGCTGAAGTTACTGCCAGTGTACATAGGTATTTTACTGGCATTACTAATCAGCATGTGATAGGGAAAATCTGCCAGGGAAAAAGGTTTCATAGCGTTTGGTCACAGAGGTAGACAGAGGCCAAATTTAAATATGGTAGGGCAAAGATTTGATCCTGGTTAACCAGCCTTAGAACACACACCATCATATTTTGGTCTGCTTCACTAAGCCTGAAGTGATTGTGGCTTCTGTACAATCCTTTCCTGACTCCCTTCATTCTACAAATTATAGTGAAGAAAATCTCTGGGAAAAGTCTCATAAATCATAAATTCTATTCATATTATAAAACATGTGAATTCAATTTCCTGAAAGAAAAAGTCACATTTTCTTCTATAGTCAACTTCAGATTACTTACTAATGAGTAGCTTTATTTGCTATACCCTGGTGTTCATGTGGCCAATGCTTACTTACAAAGTCTTAAGATGTGTGGAATAAACAAGCTGCATAAGGCTAATCTATGTCTTCCAATAATGAATTATTGTGACTAGTGTTCTATCCTGAAAACAATAAAGAAGAAATAATTTACCTGGTATCAGATAGTCTGTAGAACTTGAACCACGTGCCCCAAATTTAGGGGATTGTACAGTCTAAAGACATCTTTAGGGGAGGTAAGGAGTCCAAGTTAATCTGTTATAATCACTGAAATGAAAGCTGCAGTTCTAGCATTGGGGGATATAAACATCAGGAATTAGCAGAATGCTGTCATATGCAACATTTATACAGATGTGCTGAGTATTAAAAATATAACACTATCTAGTTTTAGTAATTAACAAAGTAGGAGAAATTTGATTGTTTCTGTGAATGGTATACAACTTTTAGTGGTATCTATAAACAGATAAACTTTAGTTTTTATCTGTAAACAAATAAACTTGTAGTTGTATGGGTGGTGACAATCCTAAACTGGGTCTTCCAGTGGCTCATATGACTAAAATATACCAATAAAATCAGATAATATATCTTAAGAAGTATGCTTCAGAGCTAGACAAAATGGTTTCCATATCACTGTTTTAAGCAGATGTGAGTGCATTGAGGAAAACAAGGGCAGAACACTCCAAGACTGAGACTTCAAAGTAGTCTTCAGTGATCTGATGCTAATGATATGGGCTACAGAATCAAATTTGAATAAATGGAAATACTAAAGCTTCCTTATCACAAAAGAAACACAGGCTAAAACTAAAAGATAGCTGATTGCGAGAAAATATTTTCACTCAACACATTCAATAAACAGTTGATATCTAAAATCATACAAAGTATCACAAAGGCTACTCCCACAAAATCTAAAAATCCCAATAAAAATGGAGAGAAGAAATATAGATACCTCTCTGAGGAAGACCAACAGATGGTCAACAGGAACATGAATAAATGCTCATTATCACTTGTCATAAAGAAAATCCAAGTCAGATAACCATGAGATATCATCTTTTACCATTGAAGATGTCACATGCCAAAAATATTAGAAACAATTTGTGTTGGCAGGGATGTGGTGAAAAAGAAACTCTCATTAACTGCTGCTAAGAATGATGCGTCGTTCAATACCTACAGAAAACACCATGGAGGGTTCTCATGAAAGAAATTGAGTAGAGGAGAAGAAAAACACATATAAATTGATAGGGGATGGGGCAAAGGAGATTTAGGTACATTGGTGGTGTTAAGAGAAAATAGAAGTAAATATTCAAGTCAAAGTAAAAAACAGTGAAAAATCATGAAACCTACACTTTAACAACCAAACTCAAATAGCAGGTTGGGGGTGGTAATGATTTAGAAACATTGATGGAAGGAGATTGACACTGGTGATGGGATTCTTGCTGAAACCTTGTATATCAAAACAAAATCATGAATAATTTAAAATCAGAATATCTTAATATTTTTTAAAAAATAAATACATGGGGGCCAGACGGTGGCACTGGAGATAAGGTGCCTGCGCTAACCTAAGACAGACCGCAGTTCGATTCCCTGGTTCCCCATATGGTCCCCCGTGCCTGCCAGGAGCGACTTCTGAGCGAATAGCCAGGAGTAACCCCTGAGCGTCACCGGGTGTGGCCCAAAAACCAAAAAAATAAAAAATAAAAAATAAATAAATAAATAAAGGATAAATATAAATAGAAAAAAATCACCAAATAAATTAAAGATAATGGATTTGGTGGAATAGCTGTTTTGACTGTTCAGCCATATCTGGATCACCTTCTAAAATGAAATTAATTTCTCTAGGACATTCGGAGAGTGTCATAAATGAGTCATAAGACTCAGATTGAGTTGCTTTTCCACTGAAATGAACATGGGAGGGAAACTTACTTGTAGAAAATCCGGGTAGATGTATTTAAGACACAATTTGTGACCCATTTTTGTTTTTGCCATATGATCATCAGTGTTTCTAAAGAGAAATTCTTCCACGAATATCAGTCCCGCAGAATTAGGTAGATCAGAAGCCCCTATTAACACTTGACATCTTGTGTAGTCAAGAAATTAACCTCATTTGGTTTAAATTAGCAAGATTTTAAGGTAGCCTATTGCCACAGAACAATCCAGTCTATTTTAGCCCAAAGAGATAACAACTTGAAAGAAATCATTAAGTTTATGGTTGAAACTGCCTCTATTTCTATTGTGTTTAAAAACTAGTTAACACTTTATCATGTTATATCCAGTTTCCTTTACATGTAACATTTTACTCAATAGATTATTGAAAGATAACTTTTACTGTTCTGTGCATTAGAACAATATTATTACCAGTTGATAAATTGTGATTTGCTTTATCCTGTGATTTAAAACTGATTGCCTTCTTTCTTCACTGCTTAAGGAGCCATCAAATTGAATGTAGTCAAATGGATTAAAAATGGATCTACTTCTACCAGTGGGATATTCCCTCAAAAATTCAAGAAAATTTAACTACATTAGTAATGAAATTGAAAAGGATAATTGGAAAGTTAGTGAAGTTTTAGGTGTCAAACTCATTTTTGCTTTTTTTTTTTTCACTCAACTTTGCTGTTTGGATGCCTGTCTCTGACCATCAAAGGCAACTTCAGTGGCTCTACAAGTTCACATCTTTATATATTTTTTTATTTTTTTATTTGGGTCACACCTGGCAGTGCTCAGGGGTTACTCCTAGCTTTATGCTCAGAAATCACTCCTGGCAGGCTCGGAGACCATATGGGTTGTTGAGATTTGAACCACCGTTCTTCTGCATGTAAGGCAAATGTCCTACCTCCATGCTATCTCTCCAGCCCCTTTAGATTTTTGTTTTGAGTTGATATAAAAAGGTCTGAGTAACTGTGATGCAGAGGCAAATAATAAGATGACAGAGGAGAAAGAACATATGTAGAGGGGGAGATTTGTGTGCTTACTGTTATTTCTAAAAGAAAGAAAAATATTTAATTATTTCTTTATCATTTTTTGATATAACAACATATTACACAGAGTGGTTGATAAAGTTGACAGACTAAGATCACGGCAGGTTTTCCTTCTTTTTTTTTCTATGCTTAAAGAGTTAAAGTTGCCCCAGATGTGTGAGGACAACAGATGGGTGCATTCCGATGACTTATAATGCTGGATAATAAAATGACCTAAGACTCTATTTAGAGAAATAGAACAGCTACTCAGTCTGTTTACAGACTTAGAAATATCACGATAAGCAAATGTAGGCAGTTCAAAGGAATGATAAAAAAAAAAAGACAAGTGGATAAATAATGACCTGATGTTGTTGCGAAAATGTAGTGTAATTCTTGCATTGTTAATATAAACACAGATGACCTTTGCATTTGCTTAACTTTCGTCTTCAAGACAGGAAACAGTCACTGATCTTTATCAGTAAAATAGAATATTCCACTTGCTTCACATTATGGAGTATGTCACAGCATAGTAATGTCACTATCTCTTCAGAGCACATGCTGAAAGCCTGATAGGTGCTTGAAAGAAAAGCTTATCCTGGGCACAGGCCTTGTATGTCCTCAGTGTGTGGCCAATGTCTACTGTGAGAAGACCATGTGCCTCTGCTGGGTATGGAGCGATCTTGTGACATTTTAGATGTTATATTCATCAATTCATTATTATTACAAACTTAAACATCCTCTAGGGTAATGTTTATTATTTCATAAACAAATACATGAGAAGAACAATGATTTGGCACATGAGGGCAAATAATGGGTTCTATATCCTGGATACTGCATGATCTAAAACACAAATAATTGTTTATAAATTACACAACATTTTGCGTCAGAATAATATCAAGCATCTGCATTATTTTATATATTTCCAATAAAGGGATATGTTTTTTTTTTCTTTCACAGTAAACACATACATTCATCAATGACATAACATAACACGTTAAAATTCATGCCATTAGTTTTTTTTTGTTTGTTTGTTTTTTGGGCCACACCCAGTGACGCTCAGGGGTTACTCCTGGCTATTCACTCAGAAGTTGCTCCTGGCAGGCACAGGGGACCATATGGGAACCGGGGGATCGAACCGTAGTCCGTCCTAGGCAAGGTAGCAGGCACCTAACCTCCTGCGCCACCTCCCGGCTCCCATGCCATTAGTTTTAAGTCTGTAACCTATGGTGAAAAGTGAGTAAAGACTCCTTTCTCTTCACTAGATATCTGTTGAGTTGGTTTTACATAAACCTTTTGCCCTAAATAAAGTCACCTTAGTGATGTTTCATTTCCTGCTACATGATTCATTTGGCCTGATCTCCAAAACATATCATTTTAATGTGAAATAAAACCTTACCATTCCAACTTATTAAATATTTCTAAACTGATATAGCATTTGCAGAAAACACTTTTACTTTACATTTCTTGATAGCCATTATATAGAAAGCTATAGTTTTATTTAAATATTTTGTGATAGAATGATCTTCTCTAGCCTTTACCCAATGTGACAGACCATAGAACTTCTTTCTCATGGAAGGATCATGAATTTACCATGAATTTACCAAATAAGTAAATTCATATATACTTCAACTTTAAACCACCAGTTTTTCTAATAGGAGACTTTAAAGTCTTACTTCAAAAATCATTTGAAGAAAAAAATTTTACTATAAATATTTAATCATAAATTATATTATTAGAATAAATAAGGGTTGACATTTTATTACTGGTAAGAGGGCAGATAGTATTTGCTTTCAACTTTGGGAAGAATATAGTTCTCTGATGTCTTTTGCAAGTATCATGTCTTTGTTGTGGTAGCATAAAGTAGTCATAGATGTAAATAAAAGGAAGTTCTCCAATAAAACTTTATTGACAAAATCCTGGGGGTGGAATTTAGGCTTGTAGGCTGTAGTTTTTAATCCCTGACCTAAAAAAAAAAAGAAAACCAGATGAGCTATACTAACAATTTGTAAATCAGATCTTTGTTCTGATGGAATCACACTCACTGATAGTCTTAATATTTCTTTTTAGACTTTATTAAAAAACAGAAATTTTATAAGGTTTATTTAAAAGTTATGAAGAGATTTAAATTTTTTAACACAAAAAATTCTTTAAGTCCCCTTTCATCTTATATTTCTTGTATTTATAAGGAGATGAATGTTTATTAAAAGATGCATTAATCACATCATTTTATAGTATTTTTAATCAATGCTTTATTCTGTGTAACTTAAATTTACGAAGTGCTCTATGTTACTATTATCTCAGCAAAATTAAAAAATAAAAAATCCATCATCACCACTTTCTAAAAGGATTATTTATTAGCTTTTAATAAAACTGATAGTCTAACATCTATCATCCTAAGGATCTGTTCAAGGAATATTAACTATTGACAATAATGTCATAAAAATGCATCTAGTTTAAGTCTATTTTCTTTACCTTCCAAACACTTCAAATTTAGTAGTACTCTAGAAATCTAGCCCAGGTTGTGTAGAGAATGCTGTGTCTATAGATATCATTAAAATATAAAGGTGAA
Organism: Crocidura indochinensis; assembly: GCA_004027635.1. Lineage (NCBI taxonomy): Eukaryota > Metazoa > Chordata > Mammalia > Eulipotyphla > Soricidae > Crocidura > Crocidura indochinensis. Next base: position 15,955 of record PVKC010000843.1, on the reverse strand, counting down.
TAAAAATAATATCATCATAATTGGCCATGAATAAATTATCATTAGAACTCTTACAATGAACCTAGTATACCAAGGACAGTCATATATAATTTCATTTATATTGCTATATCATAGACAAAAATAGCCCTAAAATATATTAATTGAATCACCTAATATTCTAAATCTGGTAGAGCATGCATCTGGTTCTCAAATCAAATTTCCTGACTCACTCTACAATGCTTCTTACATCATAAATTTTAGGTTTTAATACACTTAGGTCTGGGTGAACATAAGCATTGTTTTAGTTTCATATATATTCCAAGGACTATATTCTATTAAATTAAGTGATATTCATTAAATGTAACTCTTCTTTACTATTTGTTTTGGGGTTGTATACAGCAGTTCTCTGGTCTTGGTTCTGGCTCTGTGCTTAGGGATTACTTCTGGTAATCGGGGGACCTTATATGGCCAGTAACAAACTGAAGTTGACCATGTACAAAGCAAGGGATAGCCCTGTTCTATCTCTCCATTTGGATTCTAATCTTTTTAAATCATTTATAGCTGAAAGCCTAATCTTTCATCTACATTTTGGTATTAAATGATGCCTTGAAAACACATTTCTGTATAATCTCATTTGAAGTGATTCCCAAATTACCACACATGCAGATTGTCAGGGACATTAGATGTCTCAGAGAAAAGTCTAAAAATTTATTCCCAAGAGTTCCAATCCGTAATATCTTCTCTTGATCTTCACATGTGAGATTTTTTTTTTTGATTCTTTCTTATCACTATATTGATCATGGTGCTTTTTATCTAATTGAACTCTCTAACAGGAGTGCCTTTTATTAGAATTCAAGATAAGGCTATTTTGAGATTTCCTAGTATAGTGTATTGTATCAAAGGATCTGTGAAATGCAACTAATAGCACAGAAACTCCTGAGTGAACTGAGAATTTTCAGCACTGGAAGCCCAGCATAAGTGTTTCAGGTCTACGACTATTTCAGTGGTCCGTTAGTTGTTAGGTTTCTATGAAGTATCATGAATATTATGTATGTATGAGGGGTTAAAAAAAGGACATAGAAGCTTAAGGATTAAACTGAAGAAGACCATGCTTACTCTTAGTCTATAGTTGGTATATGGATATTCTGCCCAGACTTATCCAAGTTTGTATATTTTAGAGAGAGTTTGGATCGCTTGTAGAAAAGGGAGATAGGTACTGAATGAAGGCATAACCTTTGAGAATTCCAAATATCAGTTTACACAATGATATATTTATATAACTTTCCAATTTCTTATTATTCTTTTATCTGAACAGAATTTGAAGGAATTATGTTACATCAATGTTCAAAAAGGAGAAGTCTGACTGGTAGTCAAAATCAGTGTGTAGATGAACTTGTAAGAAGATTGCTCAGCAAACTAACCATGGACAATTTTATGTAAGACTGAATCCAAACCAATTAAAAAGAAAAAAAAATCCACTATGTGTCTGCATATGGTTTTTTTTTTTTTTTTTTTGGTTTTTTGGGTCACACCCGGCAGTGCTCAGGGGTTACTCCTGGCTCTATGCTCAGAAATTGCTCCTGGCAGGCTCAGGGGACCATATGGGGCACCAGGATTCGAACCAATGACCTTTTGCATGAAAGGCAAACGCCTTACCTCCATGCTATCTCCCGGGCCCCTGTGTCTGCATATGTAAGGAAAGAGGGGGGTTGACCTTTGTTACCACCTAAAGAAGTCCTGGCTTTGTGTTAGGAAAATGCTGATCTTTTGTCTTTCAATTATTTGAAACTGCCTAAACACATGTTTGTTTCCTGGTCTATATGACCAGGTCTTAAAAATCTTGCTGTAATTCTTGTGTGAAAAGAATAGTGTGTTGCTTTGTGTGTGGCTATGTAATAAACACTCGATGTTCTTGATGAAGTGTGAGATCTCAAATGCCTGTCTTGGAGACAATTGCCTTTAAAACACAAACCGTGAAAATACACGGCTGAGGAAAAGGTGATTAAGATTTGCTAGTGATTCAAATGCCGTAGGCCAGCCAATGAAGCGATCTCAGTTGTACAGTTGCCCTCTTTTCAGGATGTTCTCCATGACCCTGACCAGATCAGTCTTTTTTATTTTTTACAGAGCACACAGTGAACATCTTATCCTGGGTCATTTGCGGCAGCTCCAAAGAGCTTCCCAGATGATCTAGCACATTGGGAGTGTAAATGAGAGAGTAATGCAAACCATGTGAAAGTTTGGCTTCTTTCTCAAAAGTACAGAAAAGTCTCATTATATCATATGTGGTTATTACACAGATTTGATCAGTGTGCTGAGTTAAACCAGGTCTTCTAACATAACAACTGTATTCAGTTATAGCCTGATAAGGCGTGGCTAGAATGTAATGTAAAAATCATTAAGACATACCATTCCCCTATCAGTTTGTAGGAGATCAAAACCACTGACAATGCCCAGAGTTGGCAAGGTTGGGGGGAGCAGTCACTCTAGTGTAGTGTGAGAGGAAAATAATCCAACATACCCTACTGAAGGATATATGGGCAACAGGTTTAAAGATAGAACATCTCCAAATATTTTGAGTCAGCAATTCCCTTTCCAAGAGATATATTTCTTCTCACGGAAAACTGATTTAAAGTTCAAAGATGTGAATAAGATTCATCATGAAGTCAAAAATCATAAGTACCCTAAGTCTATCAGTGGGAGACCAGTAACATGTACTTTCTACAAAATACATTGCAGATACAAATGATGCTTTTCACTTGAAATTAGACCTACCTATACATCATTATTTGTAATTAATGTAGAAAATTAATATAGAAAAAGAACAAAAAAGAATCAAGCTTACACTTATCATCTACACACGTGTAGATACTGTATATACTGAATACAAACACCAGCTGCTTCAAAGTAAAGAAATTTGAGTTATGCAGTAATATTTGAATTTTTCACTCTACTTTTGTTTCTTCCTATGTATATACTTATGATCAACAAATTCAATAAAACACAATTAATGTAGGTGTTTGTTCCCTCTCCTTGGTCTCTCATGATAGCACTTTTCCATTACATAGCTAAAATGATTTGCATTTTCCCCAGGAAAGTGCCATCACTGAGCACAGGAAGAAGAAAAAGTTGGGGTCTGTGGCCTGTTGATGTTTACTGCATTAGCGATTCTAAAGATAGAGAGATCAATAACTGTGCCCTAATAGCTTGTTAATCATCATGGAGAACATAAGGTTCACTTTTGTAAAAAGAATATGAGAATAGTAATAGCCTTGTTATTTCACATTGTTTTTCTTTCTGAGGGTTTTAGTAGCATGATTTCACCCACCATGCGGTCTCCTGTGAGCTCTAGCAGCCAGAAACTGTCTTCCATTTTAAAGACACAAGCTCTAACTCCGGAATGGGCAGACTTTGGCCAGATTCTCCAACTCTTATGCCAGGTGCAGACAAGCAAAACATTTTATTTTTATTTTTCTGCATTTTAGTCACTGTTCCATGGTCAGTGTTTTCCTTGTGCTGGATACTGTGACCTGAATGTGAACTTTTGAGCATCATTCATCTAGTCTCTTTCTCAGCTGACTCTTCAACAACTGTTATTTTGATTTAGATCAATTCTTCACCCCTCAAATATTGAGTCTATGGGAAATGATTTAGGCAAGTTTAGTTGGATGTAGGATCAAAAAAGTGTTATAGTCTACAGAAGAATCCAAAAGATAAGAAAAGGCATTTGAGTTATAAAGGTGAGGATCAGGAAGTCCCCACATAGTTTACAAATTGACAAATCCTTACATGCAAGTAAATTCATTTTTAATAGAGACTATAAATGAAAAAGAGCAACTTAGCATAAGAGGCAAAGTTAAATGATCGAAGGCATCACCAAGGAATTTTATATGTCAAGGCCATGGTTTGAGATGCCACAACTATTTCTCAGCAATTCTGAGTGAAAACACCTGGAAAAAGCCAAAGTAGAAATTTCCAATGTCAGCTCTTAAAGAAGAAATATATACAAAAATTGGTTTTTGGAACCTTTCCTGCTCTGAAAACTGCAAGATAAAAATATTAACAAACACCACTTTTTTCTTCCCAGGGCAAGTAGAAGCATAACCCTCAATAAACACAGAAGAGTTGCATCTTCATTGACCTTTCTGCTCAGTGTTCACACTGAAAAGTTCTTTACATGTGTCCTGTTGATGGACATAAAGACAAAGAACTGTGAGTAGTTAGCTGAGCATAAAAACAGCACAAGCAGAGATGTGACCTCTAATTGCCTGTCCTTATAAGAAGTTAATTTACTGGTGGGAAATCCCCATTACCATGCACTCTAAGGTATTCAATACCATTGACTGCCTGTGTGATCTACTCTTCGTGGTGTTTTGATCTATTTGGGGGGACTACTACAAAGTTATAGGGCATGAGGGTGCAATAATATTTCCTCTGTTTATAGCCTATGAAGAAGAACCATGTTCAGTTCTCAAATACATAAAAGTACATATGCTGGCGCTATGATAAAATGTTTAAGATAAGTCTGATGCCGTGGGTAGTCTAACCTCTTTACTTACTGTTGCATATATCATTGTTTTGGTATTTTTATAGAGACTTTAACAGATATTCCATGTATTAAAATGAGTTAGAGACGAAAGGCAAAATTCAGTGACTTCTATATAACGTTGTTAAAAATTGGTCTTTTGTCCCAATCTGCCTTGCATCCTTTTTCTGTGTGTAAGGTTATACTTGACATAACAGAGCAATATTTTTATTCTTATTTATATTTTTCTATAAAATAGGTTTATTTATATTTTTATACAAGAAGCAAAACAACCTCATTTGATGCCTCTTGGAAGTGGACATTATTAAAGAAAAGACTTTCAGTTTCAATTTTGCAGAAAACATTCACCATCCTGAATCACTACTTCCTATCTCTGCTAGCTTTTAAAATGAAAAGCTCGGGGTTGAGAGACAGCATGGAGGAAGGGCGTTTGGTGGTTCGAATCCCTGCATCCCATAAGGTCCCTGGAGCCTGCCAGGTGTGATTTCTGAGCATAGAGCCAGGAATGGCCCCTGAGCGCTGCCGGGTGTGACCCAAAAACAAAAACAAAAACAACAACAACAAAAAAAATGAAAAGCTCAACTCTAGTAACCTGTTTGACATAGTTTTGTAGGCACACAAACAAGGTCAAGTAATCTGCAAAAATTTACACTTGATGTGGAACTGGAATAAAAGGCTTCCTTAGTTAGTTTCCTTTACATTTCTTTTTGTTTCCGTTTTGCTGTTGTTGGGCCACACCTGGTGGTGCTCAGGGATTACTCTTAGTTCTGTGCTCAGAAATCACTCTTGGCAGAGACCATCTGGGATTCCAGGGATTGGAACTGGGTCAACTGCATGCAATGCTAAAGGCCTACCCTGTGCTATTGAGCATGCCCAACTTTCACATTTCTTTATCCAAGGAAACTTTATCTAAGTTTCTTTATCCAAATGTTTTAATTCCATTCTAACTATCTAAATATTAATAGATTTTAAGAACAATCCTCTAGAATATTCTTAAGAAATTAACCCTACAGTTACTGAAATATTAAAAAAAAACACACAGTTCAATACAATACTTCTTTTGTTGAGGACACGACCAAGTTCCAGAAAATGAACAACTGTGTCAAATTTATATAATAGCTGTAAAATGTTCTCATGTTCATGAATGTTTAAATGTGAGTATTATATACAATCTTTGATATTGATTATAAAATTTAAATATAAATGGTCTAAAAACTCAAGGTCAAAAAAATCTATGCATGTCAACTGAATTTTAATGTTGTTTTTGTTTTTGTTTGCATTTTGTGGGTCTGGGGATTGAACCCAGGGCTTAACACATCCAAGGTAAGTACTTTCTAATCTACATCATTGGCTTTGAAATACAATGCTGTTTCTTTCCACTCTTTCTAGGTAGATGCTCCAAAGTAGTGCTAAAATGTCCAGTGACCTTGTCTGATGATTATTAACCACCTGGATCAGCAGATTTAATGTAATTATACTGTGCTGAGTATTACTCAGATGACCTCTATCATTTTTAGAACATTCTAGGACAACAGCTGGAAATGCTTGGGGGACCATGCAGTGTTGCATATCTAATCAGGGTGAGGGTAAAAATAATAGCAATGGTATTTTATACAAAGAGTCTAAGGATAGCACAAAAATAATATTTAATGTATATAATTATTGATGTATCTGTAACCATATTTAAAACACATGATAGCAATACTTAGTTGTAGGTGTGTGTATTTTCACCTGTATTCAATGAACTTTACTAAAAACAGACTTTATTTTAATATATTTTAAGTTTCTCAGATGACTTCATCATTTGAAATAGAGCTTGTTCTGATTGACTTATATTTTAGGTGTAATACATATTCTATTTAAAAACTTAGTAGAACAATAAGGTTGTAGAATATCTTGTTGATTTTTTTTTGTTGATTACTTAGTAAAATGACAGTAATTAGATACACTGGCTATAGCAGAATATTTTATTTAAATTAATTTAAGTGTTTTTTTCATCTTTTTTTTGTTTGTTTTTGTTTTTGGGTCACACCTGGCAGTGCTCAGGGGTTACTCCTGACTCCATGCTCAGAAATTGCTCCTGGCAGGCACGGGGGACCATATGGGGCACCGGGATTCGAACTGATGACCTTTTGCATGAAAGGCAAGCGCCTTACCTCCATGCTATCTCCCGGGCCCCAATTTTCTTTATCTTTTTAAATCTGACTATTAATATCTATAAATTATGTATGTGACTCAGATTTTTACTACTAGACAGCATTAACACAGAATTTAGTATTTAGTAAATAGTATTTAGGCATAGTATTTAGGCACTTTCGAGAAAAGAAAAATTTTCATTCCAATTCACTATGGGCAATATTGTCAGCATTATAAGAATATATTGCTATTGTTTTTAAAACGTTTCAAAACGCTTGCAAAGTGGGGCCCGGGAGATAGCATGGAGGTAAGGCGCTTGCCTTTCATGCAAAAGGTCATCGGCTCGAATCCCGGTGCCCCATATGGTCCCCTGTGCCTGCCAGGAGCAATTTCTGAGCATGGAGCCAGGAGTAACCCCTGAGCACTGCCGGGTGTGACCCAAAAACCAAAAAAAAAAAAAAAAAAAAAAAACAACAAAAAAAAAAAACGCTTGCAAAGTCTGAAGATTTTAACTTTCAAAATGATGCATGGAAATAATTTTCTTATCTTGGCAAAATGTAAGATTATAACTGAAATTTATCTTAAAACAATAAATATTAATTTTTCCAGATAAAAAGAATTGTTTTTAAAAAAAGAGAATCTCACCAATGACTATCAAAAATACTGTTTTATATCTGATTAACTATGTAAGGAAAAGAAAAACACCATCATAATTATACAGAGGGAAATCCTAGGAGATGAAGATTTTTCATAATTTTTATTTTGTATTATTAATAAAATAATCAATTTATTAAATACGAACTCTTTAAAATTTTTACATTGATTCCATTAATTAATTCAATTTAATTTACTGTGGCTAGAGCAAATGTCGAGAATAAGTTTTCCTCTAAAAGACAAAGAAAAATTCAGATAAAACAATGAGCTATATTCCAATATCAGAAAAAATGAGTGAGGATGTATATCCAAAGAAATTGAAATAATTGAACAACTAAGTATGTATATCTAAATATATGTTGATATTATCATGGTTGCTATGACGCCAGACAGGTCTCCTCCCAGGCCTCACCCTGAAATAAACATTTCATTCAATAATACTTTCCAGAAAACCTAAGCATATCCCTTGAGGAAGACAAAGAAAAACCATCCAGTTAGTTGCTCTCTGTTACTCACCAACATTTGCAGTAGTATCCTAATATTTATTAAACTGGGGAGAGTTTACGTTTTTATTGCCAATTACCAAGTGCTTATTGTTTGATCAGTGTTCTCATGCTGTTTGTTTACCTGACAGTGAATAAAAAATTATAGATGCTAGTGCTATTTTTCCCATTTACATTTTCATCTTGAGAGAAAGGCCTATCACTAAGAATCTGCTTTACTATAAAACATTTTCCTCTGTATCTTGTCATATGGCGCAAGTAGAGTATAAGACAAAGCCTTTTTTGTTTTCTATTTTTCTTACATTAGGAAATTCACTTGCATGACCTAAAATCTTACACTAGACTATTTATATGCAACATTTGGAAGTCCTGTTAAAGCAATGACAGCTAGATAACCACAAGAGACATGATTTAAGATGTCTGAGATAAGGTCAGAGGACATGCCAGATTTTACTATTGGAGGTTGTCATTGTTTTGATTAGAAAATTGCATTCGAGGATCATTGACTATATAGTCATTGTACAAATGAATGCCTGGTAAGATAGCCTTGGGGCTATCAGATATGCCTGGTAAGATAGCCTGGGGGCTGGAGCTATTGCTCAGCAGTAGGGCATTTGCCTTGCACGTGACTGACCTAGGATGGACCCCAGTTCCATCCCCCAGTGTCCCATATGGCCCCCCAAGCCAGGAGCAACTTCTGAGTATAAAGCCAGGAGTAACCTGAGAGTCACTGGGTGTGACCCCCCCTCCCAAAAATAGCAAAAGGAGGAAAGAAGGAAGGATGAGAAGGAAAAAATAAAGAAAAGGAATTATCTGAATCTTAATCTTGTATAACAATTGACACAATCTTTGTCACTTAAGTCATTTAATATTAATAACATCATGAAAATAGATACTACTATATACATTTTTTGTTTAGTTTTGGGGCCACAACTGGTTGAGGTTTAGGAATTACTCCTGGCTATGTGCTCAGAAATCGCTTCTGACTCAGGGGATCATATGGGACGCTGGTGATTGAACCCAGGTCTGTCCTGGGTCAGTCGCATGCAAGGCAAATGCCCTACTTCTGAGCTATTGCTCTGGCCTTTACTGTATACATTTTTTAGATTATGAGTATTATCTTAAAGGTTATATGATTAGTGATGGTCATGATGGATCCCAAGCAGATATTCAGGAACCCTCAATCTTCTATTAATGTTGTTATGTTGTTATGTTTTGTTATTATGTTGATTCCCAATATACTTATTCAAATTTTTGACAAATTTTGTTATTATGACCCTTACTCTATTAATAACCACTGAGTATCTTTACTATACTTATTTTATACAAATAGTTTCTTCTTTTTTATACATATAGTTTTCAATAGGATGAGCAACACATTTTTTAGATACAATGAAAAAATACAGACTGAGTTGTAAAAATTGAATTAAGGATGGATATATATGACTTAAAAAGAGCTTAAAGAAAATAAAATGGACAAATAGGGTGGAGAATGAAGTAGACATGAAAACTTGATAATATGTTTAATAATAATAAGTTAAAATGTCAAATTATTTTTGAAATGTATGTCTTTTTTCACACATCTTTATATATTGTTTTCCTGTTAGAACTACAAGTAAATGGGGCCACGGTGGTGTCACAAGGCATAAGGTGTCTGCCTTGTGCGTACTAATCTAAGATAGACAGCAGTTCAATTCCCCGGTGTCCCATATGATCCCCCAAGCCAGGCGTGATTTCTGAGCACAGAGCAAGGAGTAACCCCTAAGTGTCACCGGGTGTAGCCCCCCCCAAAAAAACACAAAACAAACAGAAAAAGTATTACCAGTAAAGTTATTAAAATATAAGAGGAGGAGTCATTGTTCCTCTCTCATAATAAAAAATATATTCAGACACAATGAAGACAATCATTGAAATAAATGTCAAATTCAAAAGCTCAAACATTGAATTGTAATTTGTGTATTTTGAAAACTTCCTCTTTTCACAATTAATTTAATAACGTTAAAAACCTACATTCCCAGGACACACTGACTATAGAAACACACTCAGAAAATATACACCAAAGAGAATATTGTTCAAATATTTCTTCAAATATATGCTTAATGTTCTGATGATTGTATAATTGATCTCAGCTCATTTCTTCCATACTGAATTGGGCAAGAGTGAAATTCACTAAGATATTTACATACAATTTTTCTTATCCTTCTCCTGCTCTACAGCATCTCTTTCCAATAAAATATATACTGAATTGTGACAGGGTTCGGGGAATAAATAAATAGTTACTTATAAACAAAGGTTGTTGCAGGCTTTAATTCAGTTCAATTCTTACGCATATGGTTTGTAAACACAGTCATCCTTTATTCCTATTGATTAAAGTCTTAAGATCTGAGTTCATGATTCTGAAATCATGCCATCAATATTTCAATCCTTCCTTCCTTCCTTCCTTCCTTCCTTCCTTCCTTCCTTCCTTCCTTCCTTCCTTCCTTCCTTCCTTCCTTCCTTCCTTCCTTCCTTCCTTCCTTCCTCCCTCCTTCCCTTCCTCTCTTCTTCCCTCCTTCCCTCCCTCTCTCACTCCCTCTCTCCCCTCTCCCTCCCTCTTTTCTCTCACTTCCTTTTGACCCATATCTGGCTGTGCTCAGGATTTACACCTGGATCTGCACTCAGGAATCACTCCTCTCTTATATTATGAGGGATGACAGATGTCAAACTTGAATTGACATTTATAACTGTTAAGTTTTTTGTTATATTTTTAGTTTTGGTCCACGCCCTGCGATACTAAGGGCTAACTTGGCTCTATGGTCAGTATCACACCTTGAACTCTGGTGGGTTTTGAGAGATCAGATGAATCAAACCTAGGTTGGCCTCAAGCAAGACAGAAACCCTTCCTGTTGATCATCTCTCTGGTTTTCCAATATTTTCTTTCTTTTCTTTTTTTCTTTCTTTTTCTTTTTCTTTTTTTATGATAGGTGGGAACACTCAACAATGCTCAAGTGTTCCTAATGGCTCTGCACTAAGGAATTATTCCTGGTGATGCTCAGGGATCCATACAGTATGGTGGAGATTCAATCTGCAAAGCCATGCAAAGTGAACATATCTGCCCAGCGTACTATCACTTTGACCACTTGCCTCACATTTTCATACTATTATAAATACCAATTTCACTGAACGAAATCATAAAGGCTAAGATAGTCACTAACTTGGAATTGCCCATTTAGTCCATGATGGAAAAGTATTAGATAAGTATTTCAAAGCACAAGGTACGTTAAGCTTAGCTATTGCGAGCAATAAAAAGAAACAAAACAAACAACTCTCACATCACCTCATCATTTTAGAAAGACTTTATAATATGACTTTAAAGTCATCTAAGTCTGTGCATTTTTTACACTTAATTACTTCCTGAATAAGGTTGTGTTGACAACATATCTGAAAAATATTTTTGAATCCTAATAACTCTAAAGTCAGTTTTTAGAATCTTTGAGTTATGATGCTCACCAGAACTCTGACTTTGCAAATTTTGCACATGTGTAAAACAATTCTACATGTAACACAAATCCAGGTTAAGAATCTCAATCAGAAAATCTGATCCAAATCGGGATCCTGGAAGAATTTTAAGGAATGCTTAGAGTTAAAAGATCTTACTATGAAACCAGTGCTCTCATACATATTCCTCATTTTAGCTCTGATACGCCTAAGCTTAAAGACTCTTCCTATTCCATGGCTACAGAATATATAAGTGGCATGACGCTGATATCATGGTACATATTATACATAATATATCAATCAACAGCCAGGTAACTCACAAATTTATAAATAAAATACATACTCCTCTTTCTTATTGAGGGCTTGAATGACACCCAGATGTGCTTAGGAGTTACTCATGACTCTCTATGGAAGAATGACCCCTAACAGTGCTCAGGGCAACATGGATTCAAATTAGGGTTGGCTGAATGCAAGGTGGGAGCCTTACTTCCTGTATTATCTCTTCAACCCGATAAATGCTTTTTTTTTCTGTAGCACTTGGAATTTTACAGCTGTTTGTAATGCATAAATGACTAGTATATGAATTGATTCCTCATTGAAAGTCACTGTGGAGTATCAGTGATTTGTTGGGGTGCTTTATTTGGTGAGGAGATTAGTCAAGGAGTAAAAAGAACAACAAAATAAAACAATTTGAAAGACTACTCAGTATAAAAATATGAAAAGTATAAAATGTGGAAAAATAGGTCATATTCACCAATTAAAAATTCATAGCAATCTATTAACATTTAGTTTGACTTCCCTTCAGGAGTCTAATGCACTCAACTATTTCTCTATATTTTTAGTTACAAATGAAATACAATATTAGGTACAATGTTAAGTAACAATTAAAATAATTGTTCATCTGAATTAGTTTTGGACTTGGAGAATTTGTGAAAGTTTTACAAAAAGTAGTCTCTATACCAGATTCTTTAATAGTCACCATTTTCCTTTAAATTAGTACAGTTGTCTCAACTAGTAAATTAATTTTGACATATTGTCAACTGAAGTTCAAAATATACTCTTATTTCTTTACTTTTTAACTTTTTGCTCCTATGAAGAGTTAAAACATGTAATAAGCTGTAATATGCTTACGGTACATAATCATAAAATATAATTCTAAGAGTCCATGGAGGAAACCACATTATATTTAATTATCAAATTTCCTTAGCCTTGGAACACATTGTTTTCACTTTTTATTAATTGGCTATAAATTATTACTCATTAAATAATCCTGAGAGCCTGCCTTGTATTATATGTAGTTTTATAATTAATATTTTTATATGCTTTTACTTATTCCAGGATTGACTCATCTGATCTTAACCCATTATCTATTTTCAGAATGATCCAGATAAAGCCAACATAATGCACATATGTGATATATTTGTATATTTACATATATATAACTAATTTATAGTACATATAAATCTATGCATGTGTGGTGTGATTTTTTTTAATTAGGAATTTACTTGGGGCCCGGGAGATAGCATGGAAGTAAGGCTCTTGCCTTTCATGCAAAAGGTCATCAGTTTGAATCCCAGTGCCCCATATGGTCCCCCGTGCCTGCCAGGAGCGATTTCTGAGCATGGAGCCAGGAGTAACCCCTGAGCACTGCCGGGTGTGACCCAAAAAACCAAAAAAAAAAAAAAAAAAAAAAAAAAAAAGGAATTTACTCATGCAATTTTGGTGGCTGAGAAGTTTCAAGGCCTTTCAGTCAGCAAGTTGGAGACCCAGTACAGCAGTCAATATGAATCAGTTTTAATCCAAAGACCAGACAAGATAGTGTCCAGGCTCAAAGCAGTCAGATGCATTCTCCCTTATTTATGTCTTTAATTTTTATTCAATCTTCACAATGTTTGAAAAGGATCATAAATGTTTGAGAGAGTTTTATCCAATCTACCGATTCAAATAACCACATCTAGAAACAAATACAGAAATAAATCCAGAATAATGCTTGTTTAATTGTCTGGGAGCCATTATAATATGTAAATACTTTATCATAAAATGTGCAATTTCCTCCAAGGTCTCACTGAAGACCAGATATGATTTCTTTTGAGGTAGGGATATAGAACAAAAGGTTGGAGCTCATGCTTTATATGAATCCCAGCTTTGGTACCTGGCATTGTATGATTTTCCCATAGTATGACATCTAGTCTTTGAGTGCCAAGTAGGGAACAGCCCAATTAAGAAATGACATTTTGGGGCCCTGGAGATAGCATGGAGGTAAGGTGTTTGCCTTCCATGCAAAATATCATCGGTTCAAATCCCGGTGCCGCATATGGTCCCCTGTGCCTGCCAGGAGCAATTTCTGAGCCTGGAGCCAGGAGTAACCCTTGAGCACTGCTGGGTGTGACCCAAAAGAAAAAAAATAAATAAATGACATTTTTTAATTTTTGAATTGGCACCTCAGGAATATAAACTTTAGAAAATTTAATGTAGATAATCACAGCCCCAATTTAAGCAAAATGGACTCAAGCTTCACTTATTAGTGACTTTGTGAAGTACCATAACACTTCAAGTGTTATCCCTTTTCTACTACAGTATTGCCTCTCCCAACAGTGACTTATCTCTAATTCTCATATTGTTAAATTTATCAAACTAGGGAAAAGTCCATATAGAAGTTTTTGGCTCTGAGTTCTAGCTTACTCTGTCCTTGAACAGGTATCAATTCAAGTAGGCTACCTGTCTAGTCAGAATTTTTAATTTCTCCTCAGCCAAACAGCAATTATAGACTCATTGTTTCAATTTCTATGGTCAAAATTCTTCTTGGAAGGCAATACATCATTGTTAAAGATTATATCAAGTTTCATGTTGATTGTGGACTTCCTCCGCAAGAGTCACACACATTTCTAAAGATTTTAGATGCATGTTTTATTAAGGTTAGAAATTTCCAGAAAGTTTATAAACTGTATAAAGACAGAAGTCTTCAGGGATTCAGGGAGATGCTTTGAGTTCCATCTCCAGACACCACTTGGCCCCAGAGCACTGTCAGATGACAATAAAATACAGCACCTCAGTCTGAGCAAAAGGAAGGCACATGCAGTCCCAAGTGGCTCAACCAAACCCATGATCCCTGAGAGTGGCCCCAGGGCCCAGGGATACTGCTAATGAATAACAACATTTTTGTCCCGAACATTTGTAAGAAGAGACCTAATAAAGAATCTTTTTTTTAAAGCTACTTTCCTCAAGAGAAAAATTGCTGATAAATTTGAAAAAAAAATCCACCCTCTTCTGTGAGCTTCTGTCTTCTGGTAGAAGAACTGGGAAATTATTTCAATGAAAAGTTCACAGTTCCTCAGAAACAAGGTTCAGAGGAGCAAGCTTGAGGAGATCACAAAGATTGTGGTGATACTGGCCCCAGTAAAACCAGATGAAAGGAGCATAGAAGGAATTCTCCTGCTGGGAGGAATCCATCAGCAATTTTATTGAGTGTTTCCATCACCCTTTCCCATTCTCTCTAGTTATTTAGTTAATCCCCACTTAAGGCTTTCCTGTGAAGAGAGGCAATGTCATCACCCCCATTTTGCACAAGAAGAATACAGAAAGAAATTAACCAGAGCTCATCTCCTAATAAAGAACTGGGTGAGAGGACTTTCAAGTTACTTGTTACCTGCTCTGTTCCCTTGACAGTTATCTTCTAAAGGTCAACACAAATCCTCAGAGTGTTGCAAAAATTAACTTCCTCAGCAAAGAATTTCTATTTTCTTAGCATGAATTAAGGTCTTAAAGCCCCCCCACCTTTCATGGAATATCATAAAAGAACTTCCTGTTACAGAAAATTACGTTACCTATTCACACACTTACTTGAAATTAGAAAATTCCCTCTCTGGGGCCGGTAAGACATTTATTTCCCTTGCATGCATTTGGCCAACCCTGGAGGGTCCTGGTTTAATTCCTGGCATCCCATATGGTTCTCCCACTTGACAGGGGTGATCTGAGTGCAGAGCCAGGAGTAACCCCTGAACACTGCTCAGTGTGGCCCAACAACCGACCAATTGATAGTTAAATAAATAAGTAAAGTTTTAAAAAAAAATAAAATTTCCTCTGCTGCACTGGTCATGGAACTATGAAGCTAACTTATGGGCTCAAGCTCAGCAGTGATCTTGAGCTTCCTTTCAGCACTTGCAGCCAGTCCAGACGTTGGAGTGTTAAAGAACAACTCAAGTAAGCTAATACTGAAGATTTCCCTTTTCAAATTGGTCAGCCTGGCTCTGTCTCATAGATGCAAACTGTTCCTGAACTTTTGGATGGAACTCTACATGCCTCCGAGCCAGCTGGCTAATATTTCCTGGCTATCCAGCTCAAAAGGAATGAGGCAAAAGCAAAAGACAGCTCAGTGCAAGGGCAGCATCAGGAAGACTTCAATAAGTATCTATCACCCTGAGAATGAGTCAAGTGTAGTTTCACTTTCCTGTTAATAAGAGAACGCATCATCACATCATTATAAGACCTCTTCATTTTAAAGGTATTCCCTCTGGTCATACCAATATTTTCTATGATACATAGCCATAGCAGCAAATTACTGTCTCGTAAATGACTTAAGTCTCTGATGAGTTATGGAGGAACAACTCTACATTTCTGCACCTTGAAAGCTTTTACTGATTTTCAACAAACATTCGGTTCT
>PVKC010000842.1:40974-58426 GCA_004027635.1 Crocidura indochinensis | reverse complement strand
AAATAGACTCAGAGAATCACATAGATTGCCAGGAACAAAAACTTGGTCAACTGAGTATAAGGTAATCTCTGTGCTTCCAAGGCACTTTTCTTGCATGCCACACTGCTCTTGTTTTAGTCTGACCCTTCCAAGCAACTTCTGGAATGATTCCTAAACACAGAGACAGGAGTAGAACCTGAACACACCTGGGGGGTCACAGGAAAGACAATAGAAGGAAAAGAATGAGTAAACTAAAAGTCAAATCCTACTAATCATATGTGTGAATCACCTCAAGGTTGTGATAAAATGCCAGAACTTAGAAAACAGATTTTAGTTATTTTTAACATGAAGATTTTCACCCGAGAAAGAAGAACATTTATCCACATTAAGAAGTACACTATTGCTTATAGCTATTTTATTTGTGATATTACAACAAACATTATATATACATCATCAAGTATAAGAATAAATAGAAATAAGTCTATATAGCAGAAAATTATTACTATCAAAAGAAAATAAACCATTGCTATAGGACCAACATGGATGAATTTCAAAATAAGTATATGCTGAGTGGAAGAATAAAAAAGTAAGAGAGTAAAAACTTTACTTCACTTATTAATTGATAGTGACTGAAAACAGACACTTGGCTTCCTAGTATAGGGAAGAGCAATGAGTGGGAAGAGGAAGGAATTAAAAAGGGACACAAGGAAACATTTGGAGTCACAGATTTTGTGACTGAAGTGATGGTTTTATAAGTGTTAAAATTAAAATCTGTCAAGTAATGTTCTATAAATATAGGTAATCTACTATATTTCCACCATAATTTAATTAGCTATTAAGCTTTTATGTGTGCACACAGAATTATTGGGTTTTATTTCTGTTTGTTTATGAAGATATGGTATTAATCAGTATTGAATTTTGGTCTCCTCTATGAAAAATGAATGTTCTACTGCTGAACCATTTCTGGGATTTCTATGATAAAATTTGTTCTTTACGTGAAGGACCCAAAGGTGATCTTTGGTGGCTTAGTGCCATATTTGTGCAAAGCAAGTGCCTTACTTGAAAAATTGTCTTTTTTTTATCCGAGTCACGGCACAAAAAAAAAAAAAAAAAAAAAAAAAAAAAGAAAGAAAGATTGGCTTTTTCAAGCCCTTGTTCCCTCCTGAATAAATATCTCTCTTTGTAGGCTATTTCTTCTCTGTAGAAGCTTATGCTTTCTCTTGAAAACCTATTTTCTTCATCTCCTCATGTTTAAGTAAGTTTTAGTAAAGAAAAACTAACTTGCCTCACTATTTTGTCTCCAACTGAAATTCTTTTCTGCAAGGGATAAGCAATGGAACCTACATACCTGTGCTGAGTATATCTAGAACTCATACCTAGGATTGACCTTCCTTTTCTGCAAAGAGCTGTTTCTCACTACAGCCTGAGTCCATGGCCCCCAAAGAAATCAGGTGGCAGGGATAATCTTCCCCAGCATGCAGTACATACACTTGAACTTCAGAGCCAATTTTGACAACTGCCTCATGGTACTGGCAGGGGATCAACATCTGTCTGTGAAGTATAGATGTTCAGTATCGAATCCTGACTTGTGCCTAGTATTTTCATATTGCAAGTGTCTGACGTGTGTCTAGAAAAGAAGTTTAAGCACTATTTTCTCAAAACAACTTTCCTTGATCTCCACTTTCAATAGCCACCAGCGACAACACTTCACAAACATCTTACTATTCACACCTTCCTAAATAAATTTCCTTAAATAAAACTAATTTGCTTAAACATAAATTATTTTTGGGCCGGAGCTATAGCACAGCAGTATGGCATTTGCCTTGCACTCTGTTGGACCTTGGTTTGATCCCCGGTGTCCTATATGGTCCTCTAAGCCAGGAGCAGTTTTTGAGAGCATAGCCAGGAGTAACCCTTGAGCATCACCGGGTGTGACCCAAAAACAAAAACAAAAACAAAAAACATATCATTTTAAATCCTGGGTCTAAATTTTCACATATTAATGTTTAACTGCAAATTTAACTAAGGATATTTAAAAAGTGACGGAGGCTCCTCAAATGTCCAGTAGATTTTCCCTGAGGAAAATTTATGAGACAATAAAAGTGATGCTTTTTTGTGAGATCAATTTATGGGCCCAAGGGTTTGGCAGAAATATATAGATATGGCTACTAAATGGAGAAGCAATTAGTGTAGTCATGCTTTTTAATCAGCTATATTTCTTCGCATTTTGATAGTCCCCTGTTAAAGTATACATTGGACGAATGCTTGTCAAATATGTGTAACTGGGATATCTCAGCATTATGTTCTTTTGCCTTATTTGCCTGTTGGGAAATTTATTGTCTAAATTCTAAATATTGTTCAGAAGTCCATAAGATATTTGTTTAAATGTCTTAGGATTCACCTCTTGACATATAACTCTAAGTAGAAGCTTTAGGAAGAGTTTTAAAAAATATATTATGGGGCCGGAGAGATAGCATGGAGGTAAGGCGATTGCCTTGCATGCAGAAGGACAGTGGTTCATATCCTGGCATCCTATATGTGTCCCCTGAGTCTGCCAGGAGTGATTTCTGAGTGTAAAGCCAGGAGTAACCCCTGAGGACTGCCAGGTGTGACCCAAAAAACAAAAAAAAATTGTTTAAATATTATACTTTTAAATTTATAATAATATTAGTAATATGATCGATATATTAATGAATAATACTAAATCCATCATTCAATCTCAGGATAATCTTGTGAGTGATTATTTATTTTTAGATAATAGAAGAGAAACTGAGAAAAATCATTCACATTATCTAATGCAATATTGTTTCATTTTTGAAACAAAATTGAAATTCAGATACCAATGACTTTAAAGTCAATAATTTAAAGCAGTTTTTAATCCTCAGATTTATTATTATTTATTATACAAAAGGAAATATGTATTGCATTATTTAAGATATAATTTTTATAATAGAATGAATCAATATTATTTTTATACCTTGCATGCCTATTACCAGAATACCATGATTCCTCCCTCTGACCCCAAGCTTTACATCCTCAGATTAAAGTTCTCTTGACAATAGATCAATCATTCTTTTCATTGTACTTATTTGACTCCTTGCTGTGTTTCTTTATACTCCACATGTGATTATAATATTCTCACTTTTTTCTTTCCCTTTTTTTTTCTTTTTTTTTAATTTTTGGGCCACACCTGGTGACGCTCAGGGGTTACTCCTGGCTATGTGCTCAGAAGTCGCTCCTGGCTTGGGGGACCATATGGGATGCCAGGAGATCGAATCACAGTCCATCCTATGCTAGCACTGGCAAGGCAAACACCTTACCTCTAGCACCACCATGTCAGCCCCTCTCTTTTCATTTTAATTCATTTCTCTTAATATGGATTCTTCCAATTTTATCCAAGTTGTAGCGAATATGAAACTTTTATCTTCCTAATATCTGAGTAGTATCCCATTGTGTATATACATATATACAATTTCTTTGTCCACTATTTATTATATACTTATATTTTTCCATATCTTGACTATTACATGTAATGGAGTGATTAACTTAGGCGTGTGTGTGATATTTTGTAAACATTTTTGTTACCATCATTATGAATGATCATCTAGCTGGATAAAATTGCCTTATTTAGAGAGCTACTTCATCCTATGTGTTTGCTATATCATACCATTTCTTTCTAGCTTGTAAAGTCCTTAGTATGGTTAGCTGTGTTTTCTTTGGAGCTCCTTTAAGGTTTAGACTTACTTTTGTAGCTCGGGTAGTATCCCTGTCATTGTCTCTTGCTAGTATCATGTATTGTCTCTTTTAGGTATCATGATTCTATGTATCATGTATCTTGTGGATCTTTGCTTTCATCATTTGTAATTATTATGATTGAAATCGAGTTTTCCTGGATCTGGTTGTCTAATTTGATCTTCAAATTGGGGAAATATTTTAATAATATTTTTCTTGATCTAATCTCTTTTCTCTCTTTCTGAGACCCATATAATTCTGATATCACTTCTGTAGATTTCTGATGTTTTCTTTATGTCCCTTAGCTTGTCTTTCTTTTGTTTTTGCATGCTTATTCATTACTATGCTTTTGTTATTAGAATAATTATTATTTATGTGGAGATTTTTGTTCTATTACTATACTCTTCAAATCAGTGGTTTCTGATTGCAGCTTTCTCACACTTTTTATTTCCCTGTTGAAGTCTTCTCTATTGTTTTCAATCCAGTGAACTGCATAACCACTGTCACTTTGAAATCCCCTTTCAGGAGATTAGGAAAGTCTTGCTTGCTTGAGATCCCTCCAAGACTTTTGTTGTCACTCATTAATGTTTGGAATTCTTCCACTTCTTAATTATGTCTGTTGCTGTGGTGGAACTGGCATAGAGATGGCTCTCAAAGGTGTCTTCAATTGCTGTGTGCCTTTCCAATATCAGCATCAGGAAATTTGGGGCAAAAATATTCACGCAGTCTAACTCAGGGTAGTTAGGCATGCCTAGTCAGTGGTAGACATGCGGTTTTGATTCTCTATTTGCCTTTCTGTCAGAGTCTTAGAGACAGGGGCTAAATTTTCCATAGGTCTATCTGGAACAGGAGATGATGAAAAATGATTTATTTGACATTACCTCTACTCCAGGTATTACTTTATATTTGTCTCTGTAACCCCCTTTAAAATTTTAGGTGTGTGGCATACTGAGCTCCATTTCCATGTTCAAATGGATTTTCAGTTATTTTAAATACATTTATTTACTTCAAGATATGTTTAGTGACTAGCCCTACAATGATTAAAAACATATGAAGATATGTTCTCAGCATGTGAATTGCATAATGAAATAGCTGAATATACTAGAGATCCTAGGAACAGGTATAACTTCATGTAAACTTAATGTATGATGTAAGTGGTTGCTCAGTTTGAATTTTTTATGTCTTATTCCTAGTACATAGTTGCTAAATTAAAAAATTTTTTTTTGTTTTTTGGGTCACACCCAGCAGTGCTCAGGGGGTTACTCCTGGCTCCATGCTCAGAAATTGCTCATGGCAGGCATGGGGGACCATATGGGACCCCGGGATTCGAACCAACCACCTTTGGTCCTGGATTGACTACTTGTAAGGCAAATGCTGCTGTGCTATCAACATAGCTTTTTTTTAAAAAAAAATCTTGAAATACATATTTTGAGAGAACTCAGACTTACATGATTTTTTTCATCATGTAAAAGAGTTTTTTCCCCCTGGTAGGAGAGTTAGCATGGAGGTAAAGCATTTGCCTTGCATGCATAAGGTCAGTAGTTTGAATCCTGGTACCCCATATGTTCCCCTGAGTCTGTCAGGAGCAATTTCTGAGTGTGGAGCCAGGAGTAAGTAACCCCTGAGTACTGCTGGGTGTGACCCCAAAAGACAAAAACAAACTAACAAAAAATAAATAAAAAAGTTTTTTTTCATTTACATTCTTCCTAAGAAAATATTTTAAAAGTTTTAAGTTAGGAAATTTGTCAGTCTGACTTTAGAATAATATAAATCTATTCCTATCTTGTTTGTCTGGAAATATTGAAGTTATTGATTTGCTACTGCATCACAAATTCTGAAAAGTCAAAATGGGTTTTTAGGTTGGAAAAAAAGGATATGGATATCAAGCATCAGAATGACTAAAGTTAAGTTCCTCACACTAAAAGGAGAGGCAATCATCAATCTGTAACTTTCTTTATGAAAGTCAATAAAACACACTGTACTGGTTTAAGCTTTCAACACTGAATCAGCATTGGTGGTCATAGATAAGTATATACACAAATGAAATTAGTTACAAAAGCTCTGTTTAACAAAATCTTACTATGTTTAAGGCATCATGTTAAGAGCTTTAAATGTGCTACTTTGTCTATTCCTCTCAATTACTGTGCAGTGAACTCAATGATAATATTTCATCTGAATTTTACAGATCATGAAACTGTGACTCAAAAATGTGTCCAAGATTAATCTGAGGTATCTAGACTGTATCCTTAACTTCTGTGTTGTAATATTGTACCAGAGCTATTCTATGATCCTCCTGGGGTACATGTGAATAGTGTGAGGAAGAGTCTATTCAAGACTTTAGGGAACAATTTATGACAATTTTTCAGATGTTGAACAAGAGTTGTAGAATTGGGTTGTATTGACATGAGCAGTAGGAATGGGTCCTTTTTGGTTCCCCTGGATTAAAAAAAAGGTGAATTCTCTTCACATCATGACATGTTTAGAAAAAGTCAGAATCAGCCTCTGATATGAAATGAGATGTGGGATGTGGGAAGAGAATTCAGAATTAGAATCTTAGAAATAAAAGTGAAGAGTAGGGGCTGGCGAGGTGGCGCTAGAGTTAAGGTGTCTGCCTTGCAAGTGTTAGCCAAGGAAGGACCGCGGTTCGATCTCCTGGCATCCCATATGGTCCCCCCAAGTCGAGGGGCAATTTCTGAGCACTTAGCCAGGAGTAACTCCTGAGCATCAAAGGGGTGTGGCCCGAAAAAAAAAGTGAAGAGTAATACCTCCATCTATTGCCCATTAATAGGCCATGCTTTTATTTGCAACTTATTCACAGTCTTCATATATTTTTTGAGTACTTACTATATACTATGGACTGAGAAACTGTGCTTGTCCTATAAGAATTACCTAATTTCTTCTCTCACTTTTTGAGAGTTTTGCTGATCAGTAACTGAGTGATGATTCCGACTATCATTGTCATACTATCATGTAAATCGTATCCCTGAAAATCATACCAAATAATGCTTTTTTTCAGAGAAAAGGAAACAAATATTCAAATTGTCACATGATTGGGGATAATGTTCCGGTGTATCTTCTACTCAAATTTTCTAATTTCTTCCATTCACACAATCCTTCAATTTTTATCAATTCTACCTTATGAATTATATTAATTAATTCCTTTATAACCTATACCCATTACAAAATACATTTATTGAAATGTAACAGCCATGCATTGGCTGCTCTTCATCCTGCACATGGGTCATTTGAGCAACATTCTAACTGGGTACTCTGAGTTTACCATTTGGTGCAATTGCAAGAACTTCCTAAACACAGTTCAAATTTATTTTTTTTCTCAAACATTGTCTTGAACTATATATTAACGTTAACTAAAATTATATTGAAGAATTGAACTCATAAGATCTAATAGTAAGTTCCTTGATAATAATCTTAGAAAATTCTTTTTTTAAATAAATATAACAGAAGCAAAAACAAGAAGCAAAGAAGTGTGGATGATCAAACTAAAAATCTTATACACAGCAAAAGAGAGAGAATAAAATTAACTTAGTTAATAAAAGTCCAGTTCCTGACATGAAACTCACCACAGAAATTGTTGGGTGTAGTCACAGAAATAATTACACTGAGAACTATCATAACAAAATGTGACTGAATGAGGGAAGTTGAAAGCCTGTCTAGAGTACAGGCCCGTATGGGGTGGGAAGGAGGGACACTTGGGATATTGGTGAGGGGAATGTTAAAAAATAAAAAAGAAATGGGAAAAATATGTATTATATAGTGCTAAACTAAAACCATTGGCTGTCAATATTTCTAGTGAATAACTTTTTTTCTGTATGTCTTCTATTGTTCTTAATTTGTTTTCCTTTCTTAGGAAGAGTGGGCTCCCAAGTGGTACTCTGGAGGGTCAAGAAACCCAATAGTGATTAGGCTTTGTAGTTCAATAAAATGATATAAGGAGTCTGTACTTCTAGGGCTCTGTAGTGTCAAAGATACATGGGTCATTCAAGAAGTGCTTGAGAAATCTTCAGGGATGTATCTGTTGATGCTCAAGGAATCATATGGAGCTGGAGTGAATCTAACTGAGGTCTGAGCATAATCCCTAACCACTTTAATATCCCCTGCCCCCCCCCAAAATAAATAGAAGCAAGTATATGCATTTCATCTTACAGATAAAGCTAATATTTAATATATAAATAACTCATACAAACCAATAGCAATCTGATTTTAAAAAGGCATATAGGTTTTGAATCAATACTTTTCTAAAAAACAGACATACTAATGGTCAGCATGGAAAGGTGCTCATCATCAATCATCACCAGGGAAATGCAAATCACAATACAATGAGATACTACATCATGCAATTAGGATTACATTATTAAAATACAATAAATAGCAATTGTTGCCAAGGTCTTGGATAAAAGAAAATCTTGTATATTTCATATAGGAACATAATGTTTGCATTTGCTATAAAATATAATATAAAAATTTAACTCAGATATACATTATCCAGTTCAGATAAATTTATAAGAAAGAAGATATTGTGTCCAAAGCATTGCTGCATCTACATATTGATTATGCCATTTTTACAATACCCAAGATATAGAAATAACATAAGTGTCCATCAGTAGATGAATGTATAAATAAACCATAGTTTCTGCCCTAATCTCTATTTCTATCTCTATCTCTAATCAATATACAGTTAAATCTTATTGAGACATTTAAAGTATGGAAACTCCAGCATTATCTTGTATGTATGAAGATAATGATTCAATATTCACAGAGAGAAAAAGAGACAAAGGGAAATAGAGAGAATGTTATTTGTAGCACATAGACTTTGAAAACCTTAGGCTATTATGATAAATGAAAGAAGTCACATAAAGAAGAATGACATATATATATTGATCCTTAAAATAATAAGGACAATAACACCAAATAAAGCCCATGATCAGATATATAAAAGGCATGTTGGTGATTATGAGAGGTACTGGGACAAAAATGGGTGAATATAGTCTCAAGGCATTGCTAGTTACAAAGCAAATGTCATGAGGATATAATGTCACAATAGTAAATACCACTGTAATAAAAAAAACTTTAGAGGCTCTTTCTATTCATACCCAATTCCTTAGAATCACAAACAAGAGAATATCTAACTCACAGAAAACATATAGCCTACATTCAACACTGGAGTTTGCTTGAACAAGCTCACATTTGAAATAAATTTTAAATATTAAAAGATTTACCAATATTGTATCTCTTACCAAGTGACACCCATAATATGAAGGTATAATTGGATTGTTTTTATTGGGCCACATCCAGTAGTGTTCAAGGATTTCTCAAGGCTCTGCACTCAAGAATCATTAATGGCAGTGCTCTAGGGACCTTATTGGGTACCAGGCATTGAAGAGGTTGATTCACTTGCTAGTCAAGTGCTCTATCCACTGGACTCCAGCTCATCTAATAGTGTTATTTACAAAATCAATGTACTCTTGAAGTTATCACAATACCAGGGCCCTCTTAGGCCGGCTCAGGGTCGGGGGGGCAGGGACTGGGTCCCCCTGCCCCCACTTCCTTGTTCTTCCGGAGCTCCAGGCGGGTTCCTGGGAGGAGCTTTATGGGGCACCCTGGGTTTTCCCCACTTCCAAGCGGGCTCCAGAGACTGGCTTAGGGGTGGGGTTCCATCTCCTGTCCTTTGGGCCTAGGAGACCCACCCTCCCTTCCTGGGGGCGGGATTCTAGGCCGACTAGGACCTGGGCCTCTGGCAGACATCCATATGTGCCAGGTCCTCTTAGCCCAGCTCAGGGTCAGGGGACAGGAACTGGACCTCCCTTTATAAATAATTGCATCCACTGAAAAACATTTTTCTCACATGACTGAATACAGTTCCTTTTATTATTTTTTTTTCCTTTTGGATGTTGGTACATCCAGAAGTGCTCAGGAATTGCTCCTGGCTCTATACTCAGAAATCACTCCTGTTAGGCTTGGGAGGTCATATGGGATACCAGAGATCAAACCTAGGTTGGTCCTGAGTCTGCTATGTGCAAGGTATATGCCCTATTTTCTGTACTATTGCTCTGTTCCTCTTACTAGTTTTTTTTTTTTGGTTTTTGGTTTTTGTTTCTGGGTAATACCTGGAAGTGCACAGGGGTTTCTTCTGGCTCTATGCTCATAAATTGCTCCTGGCAGGCTCAGGGATGCCGGGATTTGAACCACCATCATTCTGTATGTAAGAAAATTGCCTTACCTCCGTGCTATCTCTCCAGCCCCTCTTACTACAATTCTTAAGACTTCTTAAGAAGGGTCTTTATCAAAATTGCTAAAATCTATTCATTGACATATTGACATTGAGAGAATCACACTCCTTTAGTATAATCTTTACCTAGGAAACTTTACTAGAAATACTCACATATAGATCTTTATAGAATGGTCAGGGTTGTAGGGCAAGAAATAATAAAATTCTGATACACAGAACATGGAGTCCTGAGACTAGATTTCTTAGTCTTACAAAATGCTCATCATTTAAGTAAAGCTCAGTCAGTGTGAGCCTATCCAAAAGGCATAAGTTCAGGCAGAGACTGGGTCTCTGAGTAATACTTATTTAAAATTTCATGTTCATGGGATATGCCTGAGTCTCAGTGATAGAGTTCATGCCTTGTATGTTTAAGGCACTGGATTTGACCTTCCACATAAAAAAGAGCAACCAAACTTCCACATTATGACATGATCCCCAATTGCCCTAAAAGATCCATAATGGTAGTGACCATGAGGACTTACCTGTATACCACACCACCGTGAGAGTAAGAACTATAATGTGTTCTCTTGAGACTCTCATGGGCTTCCAGAGTATATCATAAATGTAGAACAGACATTATCTATGTCTTTTTAAACAAGACTGAGACACATAGGAGGGAGTTTGAATTAGCTTCCTGTGTATAATCAGCAGAATGTTGTGCACAACCTCACTTATTTGTATCTCAATAACTCTTATAGTCAGAATTTTAAAGTATCTCTCCAACTCTAAATTTCGTGTTCATTTATAAAATCACTGATTTATTTAATGTTGTTTTAATGAGGGTCCACCAAGTAGGTGATTAGTAGAGATGTGAGAAAACCAGATACTGCTAAGGACATTTTGTAGGTTGACACTTTGAGATTGTCAAGCAAATGAGTAAACATATTTATGTACAAAATTTGCTAATGAAAGTGTAATATCCAGTAGACAATTTTTCCATGACATTACCTTGGATTGCTAGTGGAAGAACTTAAAATGGTAGTGGGGAATTCTCTCAAGAGGAGGAAGACTTTCTTGTGTTACAATGATCCATCAGTTCCATTTACAAGACTGTTGAAGTTAGAGAAATATACTATCAGCATATCTCCCTAAAGAAACATAGCCCTATATTACTCTATAATTTTCACTTCTTAGAGAGGAATGGTGCCTATATGAAAGCTTGCATTGTCAGGTATAAAATAGAATTAAATTTATTAATTCATAGTGTCCTTCAACTTTTCCCTATCAAAAATGTAAAATGTACATGTAGCATGATTTTTGGAATGTTTGAGAATAGCATTAGGGACCCTAAATATAGTCTCAGACAGACAGTTTCAAATCAACCTTTTGTTACTATTGTATGTTGCTTAGTTCCACACAGAAGGGCAAAAATGTCCACTAAATTATTCAAGGTCATTTAGCAAATCTGGAATCAAGGGGGAAAAGTAGGTGGAAATGAAGCATTCTCAGCTAACTTCCAAATGTGATATGGTGTGTGTGTGTGTGTGTGTGTGTGTGTGTGTGTGTGTGTGTGTGATCCTTTTTCAATGTCTTTCATTTGACATTTTACAAAGGAAGAATTAAAAAGAAAAGGTTTTCAGGATCTGCATATGGTTTAAGGAGTGAGTTCAGAGATGCTTTTAATTGAAAGCTCTAAGGGCAAAGCATACAGAGCAGGGCAACAGCTGTAGTGCATGCAACTGCCCCGTCACGCTTGTGTTGTCATAATAGACAGGCTTATTATTTTTTAATTAGGAGCCTCAGTGTTTTGTTAAATTGTAAATGTGTCAGGACCAAGAGATTTGGTTATACACTAGACCTTCTTGTATTTAATCTTTAGAAAAGCTTTTGGGAGACACAGGGTCAATTTAAAAAAAAAAGCCATTTTGTTATTGTAAAATAACAATTGTTAACATTTATTAAGCATTTAACATTTTTTTGTTTATGTGCCACACCCGGCAGCCCTCAGGGGTTATTCCTAGCTCTGTGCTCAGAAACTAGTCCTGGCAGGCTTAGGGGACTATCTGGGATGCCAGGAATAGAAGTTGGGTAGATCGATGTACAGCAATGTCCTACTCACTGTACTATCACTTCGGTCCATATTTAACTTTTTTTTGTATTGTATTTGTTTTTTATTTTTATTGTAGTCGAAGTGAATTGCAATTATCTCACAGTAATATTTGAGGCACATAGTGACAATGAATGAGGGGCATTCTCACCATCAGTGTTTGTCCTCCCTCCACCGTTCCCAGCATGCATCCCACATCTCCCTCTTTTACCCCTGTAATGCTAGTTCAACGGTTCCCCCCTTGTACAGCTTGTTGTAGATTGAGCGTTGATTCTGTTGTGATTGACTTTGGATTTGGTATTTATGTCTGATCAGTTTTTAATTCCACCAAATGAACACATTTTTAAACATTCATTATTCACTCATGTTCCTTCCCATTTAACCACATAAAACATATTCCTTGACCAGCTATTGTATTCAGAGTTTTGATAAAGAGAAGAGATATAAGTAAAACTCATTAAGATTCAGTCCTCTAGGAAATGATTTTCAGCCTTTTTATCATTGCTATTATTATTATTATTATTATTTATTTCAGTTAGGAGCCAAATTCAGAAAATGATCAGTGATTATTCCTGGATCTGGACTCATATTGCTTGTAGTGATACTTGTGGGATCATATGGTATACAGGAGTTTAAATCCAGGTCAACTGTATGCCCCATAAGCTATTTTTAAAAAATTTTATACCCTCAAAGTAAAATGTGTTAAAAGAAATATTGCACTAGGAAATAATATAAAATATGTATTAGAAACCAGAATGGTAGTACAATTGGTAGGCAGATTCCTAGGTTTGATGCCTTGCATCTCATATGATCCCTGAGCAATACCAGGAGTTATTTCTGTTTACAGAGCTAGGATTAACCTATTAACATCACTAGGCATGGTCCAAAACTCATTCCCCCTGAATCCACGAAGATAACCCATGAATATAGGAAGAAATAAAAAAAGTTCTATTAGCATCATAATAGAAGAATCATTAGCTTTCTTCTCACTCTAGTCTTTCCTTATCTCAATCAAGATCACCTTCATCCATCTATCTACTTGCACAAGGATCAAATGCTGTTTTCATTTCATTATTTTATTTTCTCATTCCCTATGTATAAAATCTTTCCAATATGATGCCTTATTGACCTCAAAAATATTCTTCAATGTCATCTTTTTATCTTTCCAACCCAGTTAATTGTTGCAATAATTTCTCACCTGTTATCTCCCAACACCACTTTGCTTCCTATAATCAGCTCTACATACTGTGCTATGGGTAAAACAGAACAGATTATGCTTCCCTTCTATTAAAAATTCCTTAGTAAAATATTCCAATAGTACTTAGGCATGTCTAAAATTCCTTGACTTACCTGTAAGTATAATCAACATTCTATTGCCTCTTTAACCTCCTAAAATTCCTTTGTTTTCAATCCAGCCACCTCAGAATCTTTTAAAAAAACGACTCCTGTTTTGAACATTAGTGTTTACATGAATAACTGCTGCATGTACAGTTTCTTAGACTGTTGTCTCCAGAAAGAGCACCCTGACTCCAAGGTTAAAGTTCTTTATTACCCTTCATTTCTAGTATGCTGTCTTTTTTTAAAAAGCATTTCTATTCACTACTGTCACGTGAGCTGCCAGCAAGTTTTTGAATGCCAAGTGTTTGGTGCACATGTTTTACACCAAAATGCTATCTTCAGTTAGCTTTAGTGACTAGAATACACTATGCATGGCATTACATAAATATTGACTGCAAGAATGAAAGATGATATATTTAAACAAACATTTAGGGTGAAAATGTCTACCCTGAAAGAACAAGATAAGGAATTGAGGAAGAAATTGAATTGAGAAAGAACAGAACTTATGTGACTAAGTTGATGTCCTTAATAGGACAATATGCATTTATGTTATGTGGTTTATCCCCCAATATTTGGCTCTGCAATATGATCTCTATGATAAATTCTATCCCTTTATTGAGAATCCAACACAGAAAACAGATCATAAGATTCCTTGGAGATCACCGGAGCCATAAATGAATTTGAGAATTACATACTTTATTTGGAAAAACAGAGGGACTCCCAAGGCTCAGATGGTACAGAGACTCCATGGTAATTCTCCAGCAATGGGCGTAAGACTCGAGGATCCTCTAGTTGTATATTTGGGTTACCTGTTTATGTTGGGAACCTCCAGTGCTCTAGTATACTGGGTGATGTCCAATGGACCACGTGATCCTGAAATCAATAAATTCTGTGCTATCCCAATCCTGGAATGTTTATAACATTGAAAGTTTTAGTGTTTTGTTTTGTGTTTTTAGATCACACCAACTGTACTCAGGTGTTACTCCTGACTCTGTGCTCAGAGATCATTACTCTCAGTATAGTAAAGTGTGACCTAATTCCTATCTCCTATGAGTTTTGTATTTTCTTTTGTGCTGTAAGTAGCTAGTTGTGCTCTGTGTACCTGTTTATAGTCAGATATTCCTTATTTAAAAATTATGTTTGAAAAACAGAAATAATCAGGCACACACAGATATGGTTGAAACTTAACTGGTCACTAGGAGCGAGTAGTCTTACAGGGATTAGAAACAGGAGACAAAGACCTATAAAAAGATCCTTTAGTGTTTTATTCTTCTCTGGACATCTGTATTGTGGAAGTAGAGGTCTAACCTGAGTTTGGGGGCTTAAATATATGAGCTAATGTTTTCTTTTATGCATAATGTACTGGGAGCTCTAATATTTTGGGGGGGGGTTGGGCCACAACCATTTGATGCTCAGGGGTTATTCCTGGCTAAGCACTCAGAAATTGTCCCTGGCTTAGGGGGACCATATGGGATACCAGGGGATCGAACCGAGGTCCATCCTTGGCTAGCGCTTGCAAGGCAGACACCTTATCTCTAGCGCCACCTCTTCATCCTGAGTCTAATATTCTTAATATTTCTACTATCAATAGCTTCTACAGACCACTGCCTAAAGATAGAATACATTTAGAACTACTTATAGTTTCCAGTGGTCGGCAAGCCATGGCTGGAGAGCCACATGTGGCTCTTTCCACTTTTTAATGCGGCTCTTCTGTGTGCCGGGTGGCCGCTCCAGGAGTCAGGACTCTGCTTCTAGATTCTGTCAGTCAGTTCATGCCCTGTGTGGCTCTCAAAATAAATTCTAATCGTGATTTTGGGGAGATTTGGCTCAGTTGAAAAGAAAGGTTGCCGACCACTGGTTTAGACACTTTGCATGCATTTTTATATCTAACACCTTATTTAATGATCAAAAAATGTAATGACTGTATTTTTACACCCATTTCATGGTTATGGAGTCTTCTAGAACAATGTTTCTAGTGCTTTACTATTGAACAAAATACCTGGAGAACCTGTTAAACCACACAGATTACTAGACTCTAACTCAGAATATTCTGGGCTCGGGCGAGTGGTTTGATTTTTAGCAAGTTTATCTGGGGTAGGCATTTTCCTTTTTAGTAGTTTCCATGTGAATCTATTGCTGCTGCTCATGGAATTTATTTTGAGAACTATAGTTTTAGAAGCAAAGAAAAAAATTGTTAGCTAGTGCTCAGTCACATCAGTGGCCCTATTTTAAACCATTTGAACCCCAAAATCGAGCCCTTTCCTATACTGCTGAACTTGTTAACCTCTGTAAAATTTGATGTGTGAATTTCGAGGAGCAATGAAAGAAACACAGAAAAAGAAAAGAAGAGGGAAGCCAGTCAGAAAAATGTCCAGCATATTCAGTATGAGGAGTTGAGAAATTACTGTGATGTGTCTGATGTGACTTGAGCTATAAAGTTTATAATCTTATCCCTGAAGGACCATTATATTTTTGAAGAAATATATCATCAAAAGGATTAATAATTACAAGGTTGCAAAAGAGCTTTTCTGATTCAGGCTTTTCATACATGAGAAGTTGAATCTTTAGGTTGATGACTTCCCCATGTGTCCTAATCTTGCAAGTCAGTTCAATTCTCGATTGAATAGCTTTTGGTAAAATATTTATAGAAATAATGTCTACCTAGCAAAGTGGTGGCCAGCATCACTAATGTAAGCCCATGAGAATGAAAAGTGCATGGCTGATGTGAGTTAATGTAATTCTCTGTTAATTTGCAATGAGCCAGATATAGTTATATTATCAATAGTATTCATGACCTGGATTTGTCTGAGGTTTCATTGTGGGGCAAAGATGTAAATACTTAAATGTAAAGAGAATAAAACTTGTCTAAAAGGTAAATACTAATTTTGAGCGTTTGTGAGCGTAGGAAAGAGGTGCTCACTGATATAATAACTTATCAGCATAGCTACAACTTCGATTCAGTGAAATTGTCTTTTCTATGTATCCCAAGGAATAATGGAAGCTAGAAAGTTGAAAATACACACTATGTAAGGGTACTATGAAATTTTTCCACAGTTCAAGAACTATTGCATCTTGACAGAAATTAAATAGTTGATGAAAATGTTGAGAAATTTTGCTTATGCAAATAATGCAAGTACGTTTTCATCTGACAATGTTTCTAGTCCTCCCTCCCATATGAATGGGAGTTTTGCTGAGTAGTGTACTCTAGGTTGGAAGCTTCTTTCATTAAGTTGTTTAAATATGTCAATCCACTATATTCTTGCTTGAATTGTTTCAAATGGGAGATCTGGTTTGATTCTTATGCTCCTTCCTTTGTACTTGAGGGTTTTTTTCTCCTTTATTGCTTTAAGGAGTTCATCTTTCTCTTGCCATTTGGATCATTTTATATCTTGGTGTTGGTTTATTACCATATTTTTCTGCGTATAAGATGACATTTTAAATGAAAAAAAAGTCAACCGAAAATCGGGGTCATCTTATATGCCGAGTATATCACAAAAAATGTTTTGCTATGCCACTAAACGAATATCATCTGCATATTGCCACGAAACAAATTTTCCAACTTGATGCTGCACCAATCACTGCAAGGTTGCACTGACTGCCTCTCTTATTCAGTCAATCCAAGCAGGCTTTTTATGCATGCAAATTCTAAAATGTTCTGTACCTGAATCTACACTGCAAAAAGCCTGCTCAGATTGGCCAGAGTCAGAGAGGAAGTGTAAAATTAGGGGGTTGTCTTCTACGCCGGGTTGTATGGTAGGGTCTATTTCATTACCGACTCTTTTCACCTCCTGGATTTGCACTGGAGCCTCTTTCCAGAGGGTGGGAGTTTTCTGCTATTATTTCCCTGACCACTTCTTCTCCCTCTTTTCCTATTTCCTCCCCATCTGCTATTCCTACAATCCCTTTCTTTTGTGTTTGCTCAATAAATACCTAACTTTTTCTTCCAATGCTTTACCTTTTATTTCCTTATTGGATTCTTTGTCAATATTTACTGTGCCTATGCAAAAAAAAAGCACAAATTAATTTTTTTGCTTTATTATTTTTTTTTTGTTTTTCTCACCTGTGTGTGT